>JAJPGS010000281.1:2272500-2560856 GCA_028654335.1 Alnus rubra
TAGCACTACATCTGCCACTAAGCAATTAAATTTAATTGTGCATGGTTGATGTAACAGTGTCACGTAAATTATCAAGCCAATTTGTAAGTTTCCGTGACATTTATTATGTCAATTACTAAACAATTCAATTCCATTGTAAATGATGTGGTAGTGCCACGTGGATTGTTACGTCAATTTGTAAGGAAATAATAACACCCAAAGTTTTTTTTTCTTTATTAAAAGGCATGATTAAGACAATTATGCAGGCACTAAACGTAATCGGGGATTGATCATCGATCTATTAAAATGTAGGGAATTCAATCTTTCATTCCAAAAGTGGTGAAACAACTTAGTGTAAACTTGAAACGCATTCATGGGTTGGGAGTGAAAAAGGTAGCAGTGGTAGGCTTACTGCCTTCAGGATGTCTCCCTCGGAGCACGGCCACATCCTCATTCCGACAATGCAATGGAACCGAAAACTTGCTCGCGAATTCCCACAACCTCTTGTTGAAACAAGCCGTGGCTCAGTTGAATAACGAAACCAAGGACTCGACTTTCGTCATTCTTGATCTCTACGCTTCCTTCACGTCCGTAATCGACAACAAAGGTGATTCTACGTACGTACATTTCCTTTAATTTTTATGCATTCGATCTTGTTAATTTAAGATATATTGCTTTCTTTTTTGAAACATCGAGATTTTGTGTTAATTAGATTACATCCATACATGTTTAGGTTGCAAGCTTAATCTTTAATTTCATGTTTTTTCAAGGGTTTTGATTGATCAAGAGTTTAATCTTTTCAAAATAAAGTTTTTCTCTAGTCTACTAAGCTGACATCTATCCTTAAAAATGTGTTTCTCACGTATAATTTTTGTTAAATTATTTCATTAAAATAAGTTTTCTCTCCTATTTGAAATTTTCATTAGAAGAACTTTTTGTGCTAAAATAAGGGATTGTCTTTCAGTAATTAGTTTAAATAGGATTTTGGATAGACACATACTAGTTGTGTACCTCGCATTGCTGAGTCATGGGATTATTTTTCACGTGAAATCTAATGCATTTTTGTAAAAAACTTTTGTTTCGACTTTCATTAATTTTAACAGTCATAAGTTGTTTCAACGGTCATAAAACTCCTTTTCTAATTCTATGAAAGGATGATTTCAAAATTTCGAAAAATAATTTTCTTCTCATCTTCTACAGTAAAGTTACATATTTCTTGTTTAAGATAATGTTAAGAATTTGCAATTTACACGATATAATAGGAAGCGATCGATGTCTGCCGTAAAGTTACATATTTCTTGTTTAAGATAATGTTCAGAATTTGTAATTTGCACGATATAATTTGGGCAATATTATGTCCTGATAACAAAATTACCTAATTTTCTTTCCAAAACTTATTATATAAGCGGGAATTAGAAATTGCCGAGTTTCCTTTGCTAATAGAGTAGTGGCTTCATAATTTTGTGCAGGAAGTAGAAAGTTTGAGAACCCATTGAAGCCTTGTTGTCTTGGCATAAGCAGCAATTATAGCTGTGGGAGTGTAGATGAGAGTGGGGCCAAAAAATATACACTTTGTGAGGACCCTGAATCAGCACTCTTCTGGGACAATGTGCACCCTACGCAGGTGGGATGGAGTTCTGTGTATTCAGCTCTGCAGGCCACTCTTCAACAACTTTTCTAGGGTTGTTTGTTTGATCAATTCGTTTGTTAAGCAATTCTGCTGTTGTTGCGACTCTTAAGATAATCTAGAGAATATAAAACTTGAACTGAAATATATATATATATATATTTCTGTATCTTCAATATCATGAAAATAAGGAAAATATGATAATATTTTCGAATATATTCTAATCGCAACAATGAAATAATATAAGTTGTTTTGTTTTGTTTTGTTTTGTTTTTAATACCACGACTCGTTCATCTTCCTATGTTTGGCCGCGGGGGAGCTTGGCGTGGGGTTTAAGACTTTTAAGAGTAGCTCGACGCGATTTGCTTTTCTTGGATGAAGCCCGTGGGCGGAGACTTGGGCTGATTGGCTTGTTTTTGGGCTAAAAGGACCCAAAAGATATTGAGTTGGGCTTATGGTTTTAGTTATTGCCAAAGTCTCCTGAGAGACCATTCATGGGCCTCTTGCCAAGTAGCAAACTAACAAGCTGGGCTAAGTCTAGATTGTAATTGTTGGAACTTGCTCGAGTTTACAATTCGGAATTGTGAGGTCCACCTGTTTCGTGCAAGTGGGCCAGTGCAGTGCAATTTGGGCAGTTCAAAGATAGGGAGTTGTAGGGCTTACTTTCCCATAACAATCTGAGGTGCAGGACCATCTACCCGGGTCGTGTGAACCTTGCAGCTCCCTTTACCACCAGTGACCCTTATGGCACAAACCTACAAGGGCTCACAAGTTATCTTTCATATGTGCCAAATATGGAGGATGAAGAAGAACAGAGAAATAAGAGTTGTGGAGAGAATGAATGAATAAAGTTTACAAGACCAAGCTTATATACATAAAGAGTTAATTACGTACAGAACTGAATCAACAAACTCTTTTAACTTTTTATCTTTAGTAAACTATGGTAAACTAAAATTAACTTGCTAACTAAATAAACTCACCTGTCAGCTGGTATATATGTAACTAACATAACAGTCTGGTATATACAATAACACTAAAAATATGAAACACCAACCAAAGATTTTGGTCAAACGGTCTAAAAACAATCTTTATCCCTTTACCACCAATGACCCGCATGACATAAACCGAACATAAATATAAATTAAATAAATTCTATTTTTGTATTCTTTCAACATTTTTTTTTTTTACATGTCCACACAAGAGAGGAGAGGGAATTCGAACTAATGATCTCCGCTTCATGAGGTGTGACCTCCGGTCGATTGAGCTACCCCTTGAGGACTGCTCTTTCAGCATATTCAGTTGACAATGACCGTTCAATTTTATATATATATGCAAGTCGGGCCATAAGTGGGGTCAAGGCCTTTCGCACTTAGAAAAGTTGGGATGTATATAGACGTTAATCTCTCTATATATATAGACGTTAATCTACGTCGCTTTGTGCAACGCTTCACGATAGGCTTCTCTTCTTGGCTATAATGGACACACAAAAGCTCCTCTATTCTGTTCTCTGTTACTTCCTCTTGTCCCTTCTCTCAGGTTAGTTTCTAACACAAAAAGTCTGCTTCTATCACATTTGCCTTCAAAACTGAATACTTGTCGATAATTTTTATCAATGCATTTGTGCGACTCATTACAGGGCAACAAGTGGTACAAGGAAATGAAGCTCACCACCACCACCACCACCACCACCACCACAGCCGTCCATCAAAGCTCTTTGTCTTTGGGGATTCATACGCTGACACAGGCAACACCGGGAAATCTTGGCCCTCTTGGAAATATCCCTACGGTATCACCTTTCCCGGGAAACCAGCAGGTCGTTTCTCCGATGGCCGTGTCCTGACCGATTACGTCGGTGTGACCCTCTCTCTCTCTCTAGAGTAATGTGTCTTTTGGCGCAAGTAATGGGCATGATTTTAGTTTGTGTAATTTTTATATATCAATGGTAGACCGGTTCTTCTTCTCTGCTAGCTTAATTAACTGCCACTTTTCTTAGATTAATTACCGTGTCTTTAGGCACAAGTAAAGGGCATGTTTTATTTGAGTAATTCTAATTAGTTTATCTTTCATTCCGCATTTTCATTTTATTGTTGATCCAGCAATGTTCATCAACTTTAATTTTTTTATTTATTTTTAATAAAGGTTATTGCAATAGCTAATATGACTCATGAAATAAGAGTAATAAGTAGAAGTTGAATACGTAGCATTACTCAATTTATTTTGTGTAATTTTTATATATCAAATGGTGAGTTAGCGTTCTTCTGTGCTAGCTTAACTATCACCTTTCCTCTTATATTAATTAACATGTCTTTAGGCACAAGTAATGGGCATGATTTATTTGACTAATTATAATTAGTTTATCTCTCATTCCGCATTTTCATTTTATTGTTGATTTAGCAATGTTCATCAGCTTTAATTTTTTATTTATTTTTAATAAAGGTTGATGCGATAGCTAATATGACCCATGAAATAAGAGTAATGAGCGGAAGTTGAATATGCAGCATTACTCCATTTAGTTTGTGTAATTTTTATATATCAACTGGTGAGTTAACGTTCTTCTGTGCTAACTTAACTGCCACTTTTTCCTCTTATATTAAGTAATGTGTCTTTAGGCACAAGTAATGGGCATGATTTATTTGACTAATTATAATTAGTTTATCTCTCATTCCGCATTTTCATTTTATTGTTGATCTAGCAATGTTCATCAGCTTTAATTTTTTATTTATTTTTAATAAAGGTTGATGCGATAGCTAATATGACCCATGAAATAAGAGTAATGAGCGGAAGTTGAATATGCAGCATTACTCCATTTAGTTTGTGTAATTTTTATATATCAACTGGTGAGTTAACGTTCTTCTGTGCTAACTTAACTGCCACTTTTTCCTCTTATATTAAGTAATGTGTCTTTAGGCACAAGTAATGGGCATGATTTATTTGACTAATTATAATTAGTTTATCTCTCATTCCGCATTTTCATTTTATTGTTGATCTAGCAATGTTCATCAGCTTTAATTTTTTATTTATTTTTAATAAAGGTTGATGCGATAGCTAATATGACCCATGAAATAAGAGTAATGAGCGGAAGTTGAATATGCAGCATTACTCCATTTAGTTTGTGTAATTTTTATATATCAACTGGTGAGTTAACGTTCTTCTGTGCTAACTTAACTGCCACTTTTTCCTCTTATATTAAGTAATGTGTCTTTAGGCACAAGTAATGGGCATGATTTATTTGACTAATTATAATTAGTTTATCTCTCATTCCGCATTTTCATTTTATTGTTGATCTAGCAATGTTCATCAGCTTTAATTTTTCATTTATTTTTAATAAAGGTTGATGCGATAGCTAATATGACCCATGAAATAAGAGTAATGAGCATAAGTTGAATATGCAGCATTACTCCATTTAGTTTGTGTAATTTTTATATATCAACTGGTGAGTTAACGTTCTTCTGTGCTAACTTAACTGCCACTTTTTCCTCTTATATTAAGTAATGTGTCTTTAGGCACAAGTAATGGGCATGATTTATTTGACTAATTATAATTAGTTTATCTCTCATTCCGCATTTTCATTTTATTGTTGATCTAGCAATGTTCATCAGCTTTAATTTTTTATTTATTTTTAATAAAGGTTGATGCGATAGCTAATATGACCCATGAAATAAGAGTAATGAGCGGAAGTTGAATATGCAGCATTACTCCATTTAGTTTGTGTAATTTTTATATATCAACTGGTGAGTTAACGTTCTTCTGTGCTAACTTAACTGCCACTTTTTCCTCTTATATTAAGTAATGTGTCTTTAGGCACAAGTAATGGGCATGATTTATTTGACTAATTATAATTAGTTTATCTCTCATTCCGCATTTTCATTTTATTGTTGATCTAGCAATGTTCATCAGCTTTAATTTTTTATTTATTTTTAATAAAGGTTGATGCGATAGCTAATATGACCCATGAAATAAGAGTAATGAGCGGAAGTTGAATATGCAGCATTACTCCATTTAGTTTGTGTAATTTTTATATATCAACTGGTGAGTTAACGTTCTTCTGTGCTAACTTAACTGCCACTTTTTCCTCTTATATTAAGTAATGTGTCTTTAGGCACAAGTAATGGGCATGATTTATTTGACTAATTATAATTAGTTTATCTCTCATTCCGCATTTTCATTTTATTGTTGATCTAGCAATGTTCATCAGCTTTAATTTTTCATTTATTTTTAATAAAGGTTGATGCGATAGCTAATATGACCCATGAAATAAGAGTAATGAGCATAAGTTGAATATGCAGCATTACTCCATTTAGTTTGTGTAATTTTTATATATCAACTGGTGAGTTAACGTTCTTCTGTGCTAACTTAACTGCCACTTTTTCCTCTTATATTAAGTAATGTGTCTTTAGGCACAAGTAATGGGCATGATTTATTTGACTAATTATAATTAGTTTATCTCTCATTCCGCATTTTCATTTTATTGTTGATCTAGCAATGTTCATCAGCTTTAATTTTTTATTTATTTTTAATAAAGGTTGATGCGATAGCTAATATGACCCATGAAATAAGAGTAATGAGCGGAAGTTGAATATGCAGCATTACTCCATTTAGTTTGTGTAATTTTTATATATCAACTGGTGAGTTAACGTTCTTCTATGCTAACTTAACTGCCACTTTTTCCTCTTATATTAAGTAATGTGTCTTTAGGCACAAGCAATGGGCATGATTTATTTGACTAATTATAATTAGTTTATCTCTCATTCCGCATTTTCATTTTATTGTTGATCTAGCAATGTTCATCAGCTTTAATTTTTTATTTATTTTTAATAAAGGTTGATGCGATAGCTAATATGACCCATGAAATAAGAGTAATGAGCGGAAGTTGAATATGCAGCATTACTCCATTTAGTTTGTGTAATTTTTATATATCAACTGGTGAGTTAACGTTCTTCTGTGCTAACTTAACTGCCACTTTTTCCTCTTATATTAAGTAATGTGTCTTTAGGCACAAGTAATGGGCATGATTTATTTGACTAATTATAATTAGTTTATCTCTCATTCCGCATTTTCATTTTATTGTTGATCTAGCAATGTTCATCAGCTTTAATTTTTTATTTATTTTTAATAAAGGTTGATGCGATAGCTAATATGACCCATGAAATAAGAGTAATGAGCGGAAGTTGAATATGCAGCATTACTCCATTTAGTTTGTGTAATTTTTATATATCAACTGGTGAGTTAACGTTCTTCTGTGCTAACTTAACTGCCACTTTTTCCTCTTATATTAAGTAATGTGTCTTTAGGCACAAGTAATGGGCATGATTTATTTGACTAATTATAATTAGTTTATCTCTCATTCCGCATTTTCATTTTATTGTTGATCTAGCAATGTTCATCAGCTTTAATTTTTCATTTATTTTTAATAAAGGTTGATGCGATAGCTAATATGACCCATGAAATAAGAGTAATGAGCATAAGTTGAATATGCAGCATTACTCCATTTAGTTTGTGTAATTTTTATATATCAACTGGTGAGTTAACGTTCTTCTGTGCTAACTTAACTGCCACTTTTTCCTCTTATATTAAGTAATGTGTCTTTAGGCACAAGTAATGGGCATGATTTATTTGACTAATTATAATTAGTTTATCTCTCATTCCGCATTTTCATTTTATTGTTGATCTAGCAATGTTCATCAGCTTTAATTTTTTATTTATTTTTAATAAAGGTTGATGCGATAGCTAATATGACCCATGAAATAAGAGTAATGAGCGGAAGTTGAATATGCAGCATTACTCCATTTAGTTTGTGTAATTTTTATATATCAACTGGTGAGTTAACGTTCTTCTATGCTAACTTAACTGCCACTTTTTCCTCTTATATTAAGTAATGTGTCTTTAGGCACAAGCAATGGGCATGATTTATTTGACTAATTATAATTAGTTTATCTCTCATTCCGCATTTTCATTTTATTGTTGATCTAGCAATGTTCATCAGCTTTAATTTTTTATTTATTTTTAATAAAGGTTGATGCGATAGCTAATATGACCCATGAAATAAGAGTAATGAGCGGAAGTTGAATATGCAGCATTACTCCATTTAGTTTGTGTAATTTTTATATATCAACTGGTGAGTTAACGTTCTTCTGTGCTAACTTAACTGCCACTTTTTCCTCTTATATTAAGTAATGTGTCTTGAGGCACAAGTAATGGGCATGATTTATTTGACTAATTATAATTAGTTTATCTCTCATTCCGCATTTTCACTTTATTGTTGATTTAGCAATGTTCATCAGCTTTAATTTTTTTTTTTTTTTTAATAATGGTTGATGCAATAGTTAATATGGCCCGCCCATGAAATAAGAGTAATGAGCGGAAGTTGAATATGCAGCATTACTCCATTTAGTTTGTATAATTTTTATATATCAAATGGTGAATTAACATTATTTTCTGCTAGCTTAATTAATTGTCACTTTTTCTCTTACTATAATAGCTATCCGCGTGCATGTAATAACTCATAATTTTATTATCGAGTCTGTGAATTAATTCTCTAGCTAGATTCTTCTTCTATCATAATGACAATATTGATTAAAGTACCCCCACAAACTTAATTTGCAGTTTTAATTTCAACAAATTTTAACTTAAATCTTTGTTTCCATAAGAACTCCTTGGAACAAAAAAAAAAAAAAAGTTTATTTTTTCCGTATTAAGAAGAAAAAAAAAAACATTAAACATCTCTGATCGTGTGTTTAACTACATGCATGCATGCAGCTAAGTTCTTGGGGCTTAGGTCTCCAATTCCATACAGATTGAGGAAATTTGGGATCCCATTGTTGAGATACGGTATGAACTTTGCCTATGGAGGTACGGGTGTTTTTCAGACCTTATACTGGGGCCCAAACATGACCACCCAGATCGATTTCTTCCACCGTCTCATCACAGACAACGTGTTTACCATCAGAGACCTCCACTCCTCTGTGGCCCTCGTCACCCTCTCCGGCAATGACTATACTTACATTGTCAGTCGTGTGTCAGCTCAGGTGAGAATATATTATAGCTTTTATTATAAGTTTTCTAGGTACGTATCATTTATCGATTATATCAATTAGCTGCTAAACAATTAAATTTATTTATTAATTTTTGTTGCTTAATACATTTTTTACAAAAGTTATTTAAAATTTTATAAAATCATTTAAAAATAAAAAATAAGGTTACTATTCATAATTTTGCAAACGCCTTTTTTTTTTTTCATAATTTTGTAAAGACCTTTTTTCAATATGAGGTTTTGGGCTGATCGATCCAATAAAAACTACCTAATTAATGCTAGGCCAATAAACTGCTCCGGTGTCTTTTTAAGAATAGAAATTTTGCCACTAGAATTATCAAGCATAGGTTTTAAATTAAAAATTTATATTCCGTCACATTAATATTTACTATACTTTAAATGTAATAAAGATTGATCTGATAAAATTTAAAATTAGTTAATTTTAAAATAATAATTAATGAGATATAAAGAAATTTACTTAATAAATTATTTTTTAAAAATAAAAAATAAAAATTATCCATCCACAGTCTGAAGTACAAACTTTTGACATTTCAACTTTCAACCCCCCAGCTAGGGATGATTGTTTTTTGTTTTTTTTGTTTTCCAAGTTGTGTTTGTGCTCCTCGATCTTGTCTCTCATCAGCTCGACGTGTGAATGCCATAATTAAGCACGGGCCCTGTCGATCGGTGGGTTCGGTGGCTCTCTCCCATCCAGAAACTCCCACTATATACGCCTGTCTTCTTCTTGAACTGAATCATGTCACTGCTAACTAACTTTGCAAAGCATATACCCCCGCAAACGAATGACTTAAACGTGACAACGCGCGACAGATACAAACCCCGACCCATGACAGAACTTTCTTGAAAACCGATTTATATAGTTTTTTCTAGAATATTGTTAGTAGTATTATAATTTTTATTAAAAACCTAGCTCTTACAAACTAATATGGTAATTCATGTGCCACTTACTACGTCTACTACTAAATAATTAAATTTGATTGAGATTAATATAACAATATCACGTAGATTATCACATCAGTTTATAAGTTTATATATAATATTTATCACGTGGGTCACTAAATAAGAAAATATTATTAACCTAAATATTTTGATTTAATATTTAATTGTAGGGATTGCCATCTTTCATTCCCAAAGTTGTGGAACAACTTAGTGTAAACTTGAAACGCATTCATGGGTTGGGAGTGAAAAAGGTAGCAGTGGCAGGCTTACAGCCTTTAGGATGTCTCCCTGGGAACACGGCCACGTCTTCATTCCGACAATGCAATGGAACCGTAAACTCGCTTGTGAATTTCCACAACCTCTTGTTGAAACAAGCCGTGGCTCAGCTGAATAACGAAACCAAGGACTCTACTTTCGTCATTCTTGATCTCTATGCTCCCTTCATGTCCGTAATCGACAACAAAGGTATGTGATTCTACATTTCCTTTAATTTTTATACATTCTTGTTAATTTAAGATATTTTGCCTTCGTTTTTGGAACATCAAGATTTTTGTATCAATTAGATTACATTCATTTTTAGAAGAAACTGCGCGCACCGAAATTATAATAATATTCCCCAAATTTTAAAAGTTACAATTCATGACCCTCCGAACTGTATATTAGCCCATTTTACTTAACCCCTTCCATTATTTTTTATTTTTTATTTTTTTTAAGTCATACGGAAAATGGGTAACGTGCAACGACACTTGTAACCCAGAATGACAATAATCCCCTACATTAGAGTTAAAAGAAAAAAAGAAAAATCTAATTAACGAAGGATATAATGAACATTTCACGTTGCGTGTGGGTCACGTGATGTTTTTGCCGTCCAAGTTAACAAAAATTCCCCTACGGCAGGGGTTAGTGTATATACACCAATTTTCCTGAGCAATACTACAATAGTATATGATCGAGTTAATTACAACTTTTTAAAGCTAGAAAGAACATGCATTACAATTTAAATATAAGTTTGAAAGAAATAAGTGTAGTTTCCTACTCCAATTTATATGTTGCAAGATTAATTTGTCATTTTTTCCATCGGTCGTCATCACTTGAGAGCATAATCTTTTTTTATGAGGAGTAATGTTATACATCACACTTTTATTTCATGTTGTTGGCATGATACTCAATCAACCATTAGTTATTTTTTTTTTTTAAAAAAAAAAAAACGCACCATCAACTAATTGATAGTGTCGTACCAGCAAAATACGATAAAAATATAATGAAAAAGAAAAGATTTTTGAGTCTGGGCTTGATGAAAATAGTTTGTAGGCTTCCATGCATGTTTTTAGCTTGGGCCTTGTCCTAGGTTTAACAACAGTACCCCCATGAGTATTGTGTGTTTCAATTGCTTTGGTTCGGTTTCAGGAACCAAACAAACTGTAAATTAATCACTCTTTTAGTCTTTGCTAACAGAGTAGCTAGTATCTTCATTTTGTGCAGGAAGTAGAAAGTTTGAGAACCCATTGAAGCCTTGTTGTTTTGGCATAAGCAGCAATTATAGCTGTGGGGGTGTAGATGAGAGTGGGGCCAAAAAATATACACTTTGTGAGGACCCCGAATCGGCATTCTTCTGGGACAATGTGCACCCCACGCAGGAGGGATGGCGTGCTGTGTATTCAGCTCTGAAACCCACTTTGAAACAACTTTACTAGGGTTACCAAAAATAAAATGGGGTGGACTAAGACTTAGTTGCTTGTTTCATTCTTTTGTTTAAGCATTTCTGTTTCTGTTGTAATTAACATGCACGTTTGGGGTTCGGATTCGGATCCCCTCAATTTGCTGTGTATTTCAATCAGTTTATCCTCCTATTTAGGCACATAGGAGAACTATTTCTTATTTTCTGTCAACTAGCCATTGGGGCAGCAAAATTCTAGTGATCTCTATTCTCAATCTAACCTTGGGTTGGGTTTAGGGTCATAAGTAATAACATTTAAATAATAAAAGTTGTTTTCCTTTCTTTTTTCCTTTTTTTGTCCTTTTATATATATATATATATATATATGACTCGTTCGGGGTATAATTTCTCTTCTCCTATGGTTTTAGAATGCTAGCTAGCTAGCTATTAGGGCAGCTGGTGACTACTACATATCTCTAATATTTTCACCAGAATATGTAGGAATTTTCCATTGACTTAACATGTTCCTTATCACTTTTCCTTTTCCATGACTCCATAGCCAATGAATTTTTATCGTCTCCTAGGGCTCGTATTCACCTGTCAGCATGAAACGAGATGAGATAAATCACCAATTATTTTAAAAGTTGAAATAGTAACAAATAACTTATTTAATCATTAGATTAACATTCTAACTAGCGCATGAAAAAATTCATAACAAAATAAATAAAATAAAATTGAGAGATACAAAGATTTACGTGCACTTAAATCCATTTTTTGGCATATAAGCTGTTAGAATATATGATGAGATTTAGATTCAAAGATTTGATTTTAATATCCTATAATCAGATTTGAATATTCAAATCCAAACTACGTAATTTGGTCTATGACTCACATTTACAAATTAAAGCCTTAAATGCTCCATTGTTACAAGAAAATTGGGGTATGTGAGAATAATCCAAACATTGTATGTCTCAGCTAGACTTGATTGTTTACATAAAAGGTAGGAGATGAAATCAAATTAGATTTGAATACTCAAATCTGATTATTGGATATAACAGTCAAATCTTTGAATCCAAATCTCATCGTATAATATTCTAATAGCTCACACGCGAAACAATGGATTTATTTTTTAACTCAAACTATTTATTCTAATATTATGCTAAATCACTAATAATTTCAAAATTTTAAATTAATAAAACAATTAATTTAATTATTTAATTAATATTTTAACAAAATTACTAACGTACCAAAACTGAATTTGTTTAATATATATAGAGGCTGCCAATGAACTTCTCTCTCATAGTTGCGGGTGATGCAAGTTGCAATTACTTTGAATTTTGAATTTTGAATTGAAGCACGTGCATGACTTGTTACGGCGGCTGTTAAAGGAAGAGGTATATATATATATATATGGGTGTTCCAAAAATAGGAAATCAATCAAACTCCTGGAAGAGTCTTCTTCACTATCCACTTATTTGTTCTCTTCACAATTTAGAACATTCTTTAGTGGTGCCATTTTTGCAAGAGATAGTGCTCCATTAATCATACTTTAATTTCTAGCGTCACACATGGTGCTTTTAGTCATGTCAGCTAGGAATGATTACAGGCTTTTAACACATCAAAGGGCAAAGTTTTTTGACATGACAATTCACAATTGGATTATGGAGTCCTCTAATCTAATTTATGTTACAGTACAAAGCTGCAATCATGCTAGTCAGTGTGAGATATTTTAGGATTTAGATCCCTCTAATTATTTTCTTTAACAGGAGATTACGATAGCTTTTTCTGTTTGATATGGAGAGTCCCTCCCGACCCTCTCTCTCACATATATATATATATATATATATATATATATATATATTTAAAAAAAAAAAAGAAGAAGCAAGTAGAATAAGAGCATTCACACACCCAATTAATCAAGAGTTATTTTGACTGCTCGGGATGTAATTAATTTGGATAAAAAATCACCCACATCACGCGAACTACTTCAACGACAAATTTGGTGAGCTGGTACTAAAAAAAATAAAAAGACATGTTTTTATTCTGTAATTCTCTTCTTTCTCATAATATTATTTTTTCTTGGAAAGAATAAAAAAAAATTGAAAAATAATATTTAAATATATTAATGAAAGTGAATAGAAATATATAAAGAGAGGATGTAATATTTTCTTTTTTTATTAAAATAAAGAGAACCGAATATAAAATTTAAGACAAATGAATTTTTTTCGGGATCTTGTCTGATATTTTACATAATATGGTTCAATTGCTATCATCAAACTGAAATTTTATATGGCTCAATTAATAGCTACCATCAAAAGTGGCCGACATGTATGGCTTCCCACACGGCACAGTCAGCAACCAAAATAAAGCTTTTTTACATGCACGTGTGTGTATATATATATATATATATATATATCTTTTTTACATGCATGTATTATGTATATATATATATTAATTAGATGATTTTTTTTTTCTACGCATATCAATTAGATGATTTTAATCATTGAAACTTCATGTTTGTGGACCTTTTCAACGCGGGGTAGATTCAAATATAGGCCCATACAATAGGTTATTTTCATGGGACAATTAAAAAAAAAAAAAATTGGAGAAATTTTTTAAAATTTAATTTATTAAATTGACATGTATTCAAAATGCATGTTATTCTCACATGTATTTTTAAAAATTACTTACATTTTTAATAGAGTAGGTGAGAATGATACATATTGATTTAAGGACTGAGTTTTCTTCCAAATTAGATTGGAATAACTTTCTTCAATCTAGCCTATAAAAAAATCATGTATCCATTGCCATGTGAGATGTACATGCATTTTCAAATAACAAGTGAGAAGTGTTAAATCACCACTTGTCTCAAAAGCTTAAATTAATAGGAAGAAGTAAATTTAATCACTTAATTAATACTTCAACAAGAAGCACATGTGTTTTTAATAAATTTTCTTCCAACTTTGTCTTTGCTATTAAAATTGCGCATGCATGTGCATCTCGCATACAAATTAACACATATATGGCATTTTTATAGATTGAGTTAGAGGAAGTTTTTCCAACTCAGTTTAAAAGAAATCTTTGTCCTCAATTTAATAGATTGGATTAAACAAAACAAAAAAAACAAAATTTGAAAGAAAACTTTATTGGTGACAAATTTGGTTTTAGAAAACCCTGTGATGCAGGAGGATCCGAGTCAGACGATGCTGAGTTGTCAGATTGCACATTGATGGCGTTAAATTACCTGGAGCAGGCAGATCAGCGCAAAATTGGCAAGAAATCGTAATCTGACCTAATTGGGGTAGTTTTCGGGAGCGTTACAGTTTTTTGGCCATAACTTTGGCTACGAGTATCTGATTCGCACATATGACCCCAATTCAGAAAGCTCTCTTCGGCGCGCACGTCGTGGCCTCCCAACTACTCTTAGTTTGCCTTGTTTCAAGCCCAAAATATGCTGTTTTCGTTTCCAAAACCTTAATTTTAGATATTTTTTACCATTTATGGTAATTTTTCGTTTATTGTTTCGGAGGTGATTCTGAGCCCAATTTGAGCCAGATTTTTGCCAGACTGCTTATTTTATTCCTTATTTCGTTTTATTATGGTTTTCGGGATTTTGCTATTTTTGGTAAAATTCTGCTAAAAATCGAATTTTCAGGTATATTAGCCAGGCTTGTGGGCGTTTTTCGAACAGTAGTTGATTATTGATAATTTTATCGAATTCAGAGATTCTCTCTATTTTTGGGGTGATTTTCTTATTTTCTTCTTTGCAAACTACTTGTTGATTAGCCTACAGAATAATCGTTATTCTGTCCGACGCCACCCTGTCTAAAGACCCAATTGGAAACAAGAGTAATGTTAGAAACTACACATTTTTATCCCATAAATATCCAACAAGTAATGTTGACGTGTAACAGACTCAACTAACCTTTGAATCAATCCTTATTTAAAAATAAAAATAAAAATTCAATGATTGGTTGAGGCTGGCACATCAATATTGTGAAATAGTTGTGGGATTTCACAAAAATGTGGTTTCTAGCATTACTCTTGAAAACAAACTTAATAATTGAGAAGAGAAATGCTAGAAACCACATTTTATCCTACAACTATCTTACAATGCTTACTTGTCAGTCTCAACCAACCATTGATTTTTTTTTTTTTTTTTAAAAATAATTGATCCATTAAAAGGTTAGTTGGGACGGTCACATCAAGATTGTGAAATAATTATGAAATAAAAATGTAGTTTCTAGCATTACTCAATAGAAAAATCCACAATTTGGTGGTATGTGTTATATGAGGTGCCATATTTATGGGATGATATTTATAAGATAAAAATATAGTTTTTATTTTTTTAGTTTAATAAATTCTACATATAATTCCAAGTGCTTATTCTCATGTGTTTACTTATTGATATGTTAGTGAAAATCACCATATTAATATATCATATACACATTAATTAATCTATCTAAAATCTAATGATAATTTTCAAACACTTGAAAATTCATATAACATTTCTCTCCTTTTTTTTTTCTTAGTTTTTCCACCTCTAAAAAATTTTATTTCCTTCCGTGATCTGCCCGTTATATATCTCTTTCTTCTTTTTAGTATTGCACCACCTAAAGTTCTAGTTTCGTCCCTAGCTAATTTGAACTTCCCCAAAATATAGATGGCATTTCCAGCAAGTGTTGCTATTTAGTCGTTCAAAATACATATTATATTTTCTTTTTAAGTATTAGTTTTTTAATATAAATTTCAGCAAATTATCTATTATATTATTTAATTTCTTGAAATATTATTATTATTGTTTTCTTCCCCCTTCTATTAGAAATGAGAACAAAGAGAATTTGGGAATTTGGAATTATATTCAATAATCGATCAAGAGTTTACAAAACTGCATATATACATTCTGCAGAAAAGAAAAACTCACTAACTGAAGTAAAACTAACTAGTTAAGTTAACTAACCAGCCAGCTAATCTGCTAATCTAACACGTGTTTTACAGCTAATCAAACACGTGATTTACATGTGTAACTCAATACCCCCCCTCAAGATGAACAATGGATGTTGAGAATGTTTATCTTGGATAACAAAGACTGAAAAACAGTAGAGCCAAGAGGCTTAATAAACAAGTCAGCCAACTGATTAGAGGAAGTAACATGTAAAGTCCGAACTAAACCATGTTGGATTTTTTCTCGCACAACATGACAATCGATCTCGATGTGTTTAGTTCGTTCATGATAGACCGGATTAGCAGCAATGTGCAAAGCAGCCTTGCTGTCACAGAATAAAAGAGCAGCTTGAGGATGCAAAATCTGGAAATCTTTGAGAAGCTGGAACAACCAAGTAATCTCACAACAAGCAGCAGCCATAGACCGATATTCGGCCTCAGCAGAAGAACGAGAAACAGTAGTTTGTTTCTTAGATTTCCAAGAGATCAGAGAATTTCCCAGAAAAACACAAAACCCGGAAACTGATCTGCGGGTGTCAGGGCAACTAGCCCAGTCAGAATCACAAAATGCCTTTAAATGACAAGGGGAAGAAGCTGGAAAAAACAAGCCCTGACTAGGAGCAGCTTTGATGTAACGAAGGATCCGAAATACAGCATCTAAATGAGGCTTTCGAGGGGCCTGCATGAACTTACTTAAGGTATGGACAGCATAGGTTAAGTCAGGACGAGTAATAGTGAGATAGAGTAGCCTACCAATCAACCTGCGATAAGACTTAGGATCATCAAGCAACTCACCATCCGAAGCAGAAAATCGAGCATTAGAATCCATCGGAAAAGCAGAAGGCTTAGCAGCCAAGAGACCAGTATCACTTAAGATGTCCAAAGCAAACTTGCGTTGGCACAAAGAAATTCCAGCAGTAGACCGAGCAATCTCCAAGCCAAGGAAAAACTTCAAAGGACCCAAATCTTTGAGTTTGAAATGAGTATTCAGAAACACAGTAAAATCAGTAATAGATTGTGTATCATTGCTTGCCAAAATGATGTCATCCACGTAAACAAGGAGAGCCATAAAAGAGGATCTTGTGGACTTAGTAAACAGAGAGTAATCGGATTTAGATGGTGTAAAACCATGAAGAAGTAGGGTGGAAGAGAACTTTGAGAACCACTGCCGAGAGGCTTGCTTCAAGCCATAAATGGATTTGTTCAATTTATAAACCCGAGTGTCCCCCTTAGTGATGAAACTGGGAGGAGGCTTCATGAAGACTTCTTCATTAAGATCACCATGTAAGAAGGCATTATTGACATCTAACTGATGAAGATGCCAATTATTAATGGCTGCCAATGCTAATAAACACCGAACAGTGGTCAATTTTGCCACTGGAGAGAAAGTCTCAAAATAGTCCAAGCCTTCACATTGAGTAAATCATTTTGCTACAAGTCGGGCCTTATGCCTTTTAATGGAACCATCAGAATTGTGTTTGATCTTAAACACCCACTTGCAACCTATAGGAGTTTTGTTAGGAGGTAAAGGCATAAGGGTCCAAGTATTGTTATCCTCAAGGGCCTTGATTTCAGCTTGCATAGCATCACGCCAGCAAGAGTGCTGAAATGCTTCGTGATAAAAAGTAGGGTCAATGGAAGAAGAAACCGAAAGAACAAATTGTTTATAAGAAGGAAACAATTTATTGTAAGAAAGAACAGAGGAAAGAGCATAACGATTGCCTGAAGAACTTGGAAAAGAACATAGAGAAGAGTGAGAAGATGTGGCCAATTGACAATGAAAATCTTGAAGATAACTAGGTGGATGTTTAATTCGGGAAGACTTTCTAAGAGAAGGAACAGATTCCGCAATGGTAGGAAGGACAGGAGACGGATCAGAAACAGGAATAACATGATGCAGATCAGAATTAAAAGAAATATCAGCATTAGAAGGTGAAGAAAGAGAAGGATGATTAGAAGAAAAAATAGTCTCATCATCAGAAATGGGAACAGGAAGAACAATATTATGAAAAAAAGGATGAAAGGAAAGAAAATCAGGATGATATGGAAAAATGGTTTCATGAAATATAACATCTCGAGAGACAAAAACAGTATGAGTAGAGAGATCAAACAATTTGTAACCTTTGATGTTATAAGGATAGCCAATGAAAAGACAAGCCTTAGCCTGGAAATCAAACTTAAAACGATTTCTAGCAAGAGTAAAGGCAAAACATAGACAACCAATCACACGAAGATGTGAAAAAGTAGGAAGAACAGAAAATAAGCATTCAAAAGGAGTTTTATTAGACAAAGTAGGAGTAGGAATACGATTGATGATATGAGCAGCCGAGAGAACACACTCACCCCAGAAAAACAAAGGAAGATTAGCCTGAAATCTTAATGCGCGGGCAACATTGAGGAGATGTTGATGTTTTCTCTCCACAACAGAATTCTGTTGAGCAGTTTCAACACAGCTGAGTTGATGTATAATGCCCTTGGATTGATAAAATTCAGGCATATGAAATTCAATACCATTATCACTTCTTAAAGTTTTAACTTTGGTATTGAATTGAGTTTCAATAAGATTGATAAAAAACACAAGTAAATGTCGGGTTTGAGACTTAGTAACCATTAGATGCACCCATGTGAATCTAGAAAAATCATCAACTATGGTGAGAAAATATTTAACACCATTGAGTGAATCAGTGGAATAAGGGCCCCAAATATCACAATGAATCAAATCAAAAATTTTATTGGATATTGAATCACTTACAGGAAAAGATAAGCGATGTTGCTTAGCCAATGGACAAACTGTACAACAATTATTGGTATTAACAGAAATGCTAGAATCATATTGACTAAGCAATTTTAGTCTAATCAGACAAGTGTCCCAAGCGAAAATGCCATACATCCGAAGAAACTTGTTTAACAGAAAGGCTATGAGCTAAAACATTAGGGAAAGTAAAGGAAGACAATTCTGAATTGTTAATGAGGTGGAATAGACCAGCATTTTCTCTACCCACTCCAATCATCTTCCAAGTCAACAGGTTCTGGATGAAGCAAAAATCAGCAAGAAAAATTTTGTGAGTTTACTTGCTGAAATAAGATTGAAAGAAAAAGAATGAACACATAAGACATCAGTTAGAATTAAAGAAGAAGATATTCTAACAGTGCCTACATGTGTAACCGAGACAAGCTGTCCATTTGGTAGTTTGACAAATTTGGAAATGGTGGCAGTAATAGTAGTAAAAAAAGAAAGAGAGCAAACCATATGATCAGTGGCACCCGTGTCAATGATCCACGGTTGATTAACAAGTCGAGAAGCAACTTGAAAAGTGGAAATTGAAGAAAAAACAGAATGTTGTGAATGGTTATTGAAAGAAGCGAAAAATGTGGAAAGGTTACCTGACATCTTTGGAACCAGATGATTTTGAGGTATTCCAACCTGATTCACTGAGGAGACCACATCAGAATTTTTTGTTTTGATCATGGCAAACAATTGCTGAATTTGCTCTTGGATAAGAGGCAGGGCAGCAATGGATGAATCAGCCTCAGATACTTGATGAGCAGAATGGTGTTCTGCAGCTTGCTGTCCTTTGGTAAATTTAAAACCAGGTGGGAAGCCGTGTAGTCTGTAGCATTTCTCCATGGTATGACCATAAACACCACAGTGTGTACATGTGGGACGATCTTTACGGATGGCACTTGGTTTACCATGCCGAGGATTAGAGGA
Organism: Alnus rubra; assembly: GCA_028654335.1. NCBI lineage: Eukaryota > Viridiplantae > Streptophyta > Magnoliopsida > Fagales > Betulaceae > Alnus > Alnus rubra. Next base: position 2,292,410 of record JAJPGS010000281.1, read on the forward strand.
ATTGGTAGTAGATCGAATATGTGAAGATGGAGAAGAAGCAGGACCTTTTGTGAACAGAGCAGAGGCATTATTATGCATTGTGCTTAATGAACCAGATATTTCTTTTTGTCGTTCATGTTGAACAACTAAGGAGAAAACCTTGTTAATGGGTGGAAGAGGATCCATTAACAAAATTTGTCCCTTCACATGGGAAAAAGACTCATTCAATCCCATAAGGAATTGAAGAACATACTCCTGATGGTGATACTCAGTAAGAGTCTTCAACACACCACATGAACATTTTCCACAAAGACAAACAGGTAAAGGACGATAAATGAGAAGTTCATCCCATAGTCCTTTGAGAGCAGTAAAATAACTGCTTACCGATTGATCCTCTTGAGACATAGCAGAAATAGCCTTCTGAATTTGAAAGATTCGAGGTCCATTTTGCTGAGAAAAACGGTCTCGAAGATCATTCCACATAGTTTCTGCAGAGTCAACTGAGATAACACTTGCTGCAATCTCCTTAGAAACTGAATTGATAATCCATGACAGCACCATATTATTGCAACGAGTCCATGCAAAGAAGTCTGGATCAGAAGAGTGAGGTTTCGGCAAAGCTCCATTGATGAATTGAAGCTTGTTCTTGGCTGTCAAGGCCATGAACATTGATCGGCTCCATGTGTAGTAATTGTCGCCCGTGAGAAGTTGAGTAACTAGGATTGAACCAGGGCTGTCGCCATGGTGAAGATACAATGGATTAGAATCCATTGTAGAAAGTGTTGAAATCGAAGAATTTGATTCCATGGACAAGATGAAATCAGATTTTAAGAAGAAGATTAGATGTTTGAGCGGAAGAAAAAGTTAGGGTTTAGGAATGCTTTGATACCATATTAGAAATGAGAACAAAGAGAATTTGGGAATTTGGAATTATATTCAATAATCGATCAAGAGTTTACAAAACTACATATATACATTCTGCAGAAAAGAAAAACTCACTAACTGAAGTAAAACTAACTAGTTAAGTTAACTAACCAGCCAGCTAATCTGCTAATCTAACACGTGTTTTACAACTAATCAAACACGTGATTTACATGTGTAACTCAATACCTTCAATTCTCTGTTTCCTTTTTTCTTTTTTTCTTCTTCTATATATCCGATGCACTTTTTTCTTTCATGCCCCTTCATCCGATCCGGTCCTCTCCCCCCCTTTTCTTTTTTCTTCCACACCCCGCCCCCCTTCCTTTCAGCACAGCAACGAGAGAGGACAGAGAGAGCAAAAGGACAGAGAGAGAGAGAGAGAGAGAACAAGTGAGGCTAGCTAAGAGAAACCCATCCTCTTTCCACTGAGTTCTGCAACTAATGAAGGAGATCGAGAGTGAAACCAGAGGAGAGAGAGAGATAGAGAATGGAGAGAAAAATTAAAAAATTAAAAAAAAATCCTACAGCAAATTTTAAGAAAACTTTTATTTTGAAGTGTCTGCAGAAGCTCAAAAAAGCTTATACTAGCTAAATTTTAGCAAAATTTTTGTTTTGAAGTGCATGTTAGAAATGCTCTAAGATCCGTGTTGTACATGTTGTCTCCTTACTATATATAGCTTTTTTTAGTCTCGTTTGATCTTTAGTGCAGTCATGGCCCTGACTGTGTCTGAATGGGCGCAGCTTCTTCGATCATCCATAGACTTTTCTTTTTTTTTCCTGGATTAATCCATTATGCTACTCAAATCCGCTTAATACATAGTGACCTCCAAGGGAACTAGCACCAAACATCAAAACAAACAACCAAGCAAACACATCATCATTAAAGTACTTGTCATATATATATGAAACGATAACATCGTATATAAATTTGATGCAGGGCAGTTGGGCCACCTTTTTGACTGTTGTGGCAACCCTTTTCCCCACGAAGGCCAAGTGCAATGGATGATCGGGGGTGGCTTCTTCGTTGGATGTAACTAAGAAGGGGACAAACGGTAGTAGAAAACCAGGCCCAGCCGTGTTGATATTTGTTTCCTGTGCTACTTTGCTGCATGTGTGTGTTGTCCAGTCATATATATTAATTTATGTAATCCGCAGCTCTTTTCTTGTCTTGTGTTTGTGTGCTCTTAGCTTTCCCACATGCTCCTTGCAGCCGTGTGGTCCGCAGTCATGTCACTTCAGTTTTGTCCATGCACCCCAGCTCCCCAACCCCTTTGGCAATGTACAATATCATTTCAGAATTTTTGGACTAATTATTTTGGGAAAGAGCTTTTCTCGTAGGTTTTTCCTGAATTTCAAACTTTCATGTACAGTGCTAACTGCAAACTTGTTTTTCAGGAGCCATGTCTTAGATGTCTATAGCTAGCTTTCTTTCGAGCAGGCATGCATAGACACACAAAACTTTGATCTTATCGATCCCAACCCGATATCTCCTGCCTTTTTTTCTTTTTCTTTTTTAAAGAAACATGCTATTTAGTACATTTGAGGTTTTATTTAGAAAATTAACTGTTGAATTGTCGGATTCATCTCACCCATAATCTACCCACACTTTTAATTTTTTATTTTCAAAATTATAAAATAAAAAAAAATTGAAGAAGAATAAGAAAATATAAGAAAGCCAATTTTTTCCGTGACCAGATATCTTCTTCGCCTCAGAACATGCTTTTTATCTGCCAAGTGCCAACCAATCAAACCCTAGCCATATATGCCATTGTCAGGATTTATGGGTTTGAGGAACACAAAAGAACAATACACAGGAGTTCATCAAAAGCCACAAACACATATTTGGAAGGGGTCATGAACTTCTGGCGGGCTTGTCATCGATCACCTGTTTGTTCGGCATGCAGCTCCATCTAAACTACAGTGAGTATCATAATTTATATTTAGGAAAAAGTACCAATACACTCTTCAAACTATTATTATCTTACTATCAATATCAATATTGTCTTTACTAAACTACTAATTGTGTCAATGTCTTCATTAAACTACTTTCTCTCCACTCTCCGCACACTAGTTCTTTAATAAGGAGTAAGAAGTAGCCAGTAGGAGCCCCAACATCAAAAGGCTCGTAATAGTTAATTGTCAAAAAATAATAATACAATAAACTATAAATGGCGCAAAAAAATTGGCAAAGTCCAATCTTTCTTGATCGGAGTGCCAAGAAGAGCTAGGGTCGCCAGGAATGGCAATTTTTGAATCGGTCTACGAGTGAGCTTGCTTGGCGTGACGCCTGCACCAGCAACAAGAAAACTTAAATACCACAACAGGGAAGATTGCATTGAGATCAACTGAGATGAAACCATTATATATATATATATATATCAGGCATGAGTTTTTTTTTTTTCAAATTTAGTTAAATTCTTACCAACGCCTAAATCATTACAAATTTTTTCTTTTTTTCCTATAAAAAAAAAAGAAAAAAAAAAGATGGGTATTTTATGAAATTTGACACTTCTCTGTTAGGATTTAACAGAAAGTTTTAACGGAGAAGTAAAATTGAAAAAAAAAATTGAAAGATTGATACACTAAATTGATACTTTTTAAAGTTTATGGGTTATGATTGTAAAAATATTAAAAAATTAGGGTTGATAAATGAAGTCTTTCCTCTATTATTTTTTATTGTTTGATCATAACAATGAAAGTAGAGAGACAATAAAATAAAAGCTTATTTTAAGCACGGTATATTCGTATACCTAACTTTCTGTAATAATCTAACATATTTGAAGAAAAATAGGCGAGCCCAAAAGAAAAATAGTCATGTTCATTTCATACTGACAAGTGACAAATCAAATAATGAGAATAAAGGTAATACAACTTTCATTTCATTGTCCTGAGGAAAAAAAAAAAAAGTTAATTAACACTTTCTACAAGCATGTATATATATAGTGATTGGAAATTTTGTCCCAATATATATGGTGAATGATCGAGTTACTTCTAGAAACTGAGGTAGAGAAGAACTTAAACACGGCATATGAAGATGATTTAATCATTGAAACTTTGTGTTTGTAGACATTTTAATTTCAACGCATTCAATTATAGGCCATCCAATCCATTAACTATGGATGATGTTTTCTTTTTAAATTGAGTTAGATTTTTTTATTATTATTTAATCCATTAAATTGATATGTATCTAAATGCGAAGACAACTTCGTAAATTGAAATACGAAGCAAACTCTCTTGTAAATGGAGTTTGGGGCAGATTAATTGGACTTTTCTAGCTTATAGAAGGAATTCTTGTGTACCACGTATTTCTGTCTTGTATGATTGTTGCCCATCATATTTTGCATCACTTTATCTGTCTGTCTTCTTCGTCTTTGGGAGAAAACTTTATCCATCTTCATATGAGAATGGAGATCTTATCCATTTTGAGTTACTTTTCACATTGAGGAGAGAGACGCCTAGAAAAGTCTTTTAATGAGCCCATAATATAGCTTGTTGAGACATCCCTTAATTCAAAAACTTAAATTCTATGAGTTTAGGCTCAACTATACTATATAAAGTTATAAATCACTCACTATTCTTACATCTTAATTAGTAATGTGGGACATAAACCTCACAATTTATATTGCACTCTAAACAATCTCTCCCTTATTGTGAATCTCTTCCACATTGACCCAAACTTCCACTCGTGTGTAAGTACTTACAAAACCTAGAGAAACAGAAGCTAAACATGGCTTTGATACCAATTGTTGAGAAAAGAAACACCAACGGAAGTCTTTTAGTAAGTTTATAATATAGCATGTTGAGACACCACTTAACCCAAAAGGCTTAAACTAACTTATGAGTTTGGATCCGACTATACTATATAAACCATTCATTCTTCTTGCATCTTAGCGATGTAGAACACAAATTTCATAAGTGCGCTCGATCACAACATCCAAATTAAAGCACCAAGCCTGCACCTTCGATCTTGAATGCAAATCTTAATCCACTTCTACATAAGTTTGAAAGGCGATCCTCGATGGATATTGAACGTTGGGTAATGATTTGCGATGTAATTTTTTATTTTATTTTTTTAATTGAATAAAAAAATTAGTTACAATAGAGGATCATTCACACTCTTGATCCAGATGGAAGAGAGAATAAGTGATTCGTTGGAAATACTTCCAAACATAAGGTGGAAGTGACCAATATGTTTAACCAGACTATGTGCTTTAAAACTCATTTCGTATAAGAGACCACGATACTCTATTCAGAATGGGAGAATACCATAATTTTCACAAATAGTCCACAAGTTGACTCCTAATGATTTAGAATTTCGTTCCAACTTTCCATTGCTACCCACCGCTCCTTCGTTTGACATCTACGCTCCAGTGCGTGATCTCACGCGCGGGTCACTCGCACTCCACTTTTGGCTCTCTTTTTCTTTAGTTCAGTAATGGCCCTTATGGTACGTAGGAAAACTGTGCAATACATTTTTTTTTCTTTCTTTTTACGGTTTAAATGAACGGTCCTAATTAATGATCAAGACAACAATAACAAAAAAGTTTTTTTTTTTTTTTTTTTTTTTTTTTAAATGTGGCTTTTGGGTATTATTGGGTGGCTGAACTACCATTTTGGTTTGTGTTGGTTCGGTCACTCTTCTACTGGTTTGGAGGGATTTGAATCACCTTTTTTAATTAAGAAGATGTTTAGCCATCCGTAAAAGCCAGGTGGTTAAGAAAAAAAGTAGTCAAACCATCCTTTTTGGTGGCTCCGCAACCCTAAGAGATATCTAAAAGCCATCTCTCATCTTTTTTCTTTTCTTTTCTTTTCATTTGCATTGTTGTCCCAATCTAGACTGTTTATTAAAAATGAATGACTTAAAAAAAAATGGATTGTAACTTGTATTTTACCGGATCCAAATCCCGACCACATAACATATATTGGCGGCTTCTACTATATATCATCCCTAGACTTTGTCATATATGAAACGACAACATAATATATATATATATATATATATATATATATATATATATATATATATATATATATATATATATGATGCAAAGGCAGTTGGGCCCCCTTTTTGACTGTTGTGGCAACCATATTCCCCACCAAGGCCAAGTTGATCACCTTCAACGGACGAGGGAGTGGCTTCTTCGTGGAGATAACTTGGAAGGGACAAATGTCACAAACAGTAGTAGAAAACCCAGGCACCAGCACAGCCGTGTTGATATTTGTTTCCTATATATATATATGTCTATTCATAATGTAATGTACGTAAATCGTAGGTTTTTTCTTGTCTTGTGTCTTTTTGCTAGCTCTTAGTTTTCCACATGTTCCTTTGTAGCTATATAGAACACACAGTCATGCATGTCACTTCAGTTTTGTCCATGCATCCCACCTCCCCAACCCCTTTGTGATTCAGAATTTTTGGCCTCTAATTATTTTGGGAAAGAGCTTTTTTTGTAGGTTTTTCCTGAATTTCAAACTCATATGCAAGTGCGCGCTAAAGGCCGGCCGCTAAATAATGTGTGTTTCAACTTTCATGAGCCATGTCTATCTCCTTTCTTTCGAGCAGGCATGCATGCACGGACACACACTACGTACAAGCTTTGAATCTTTGATCTTATCCGAAAAGAGATATCTAATGTCTTTTTTCTCCTTTTTTTTTTTTTTTTTTTTAAATTTTCCTTAGCAGATATCGATCTCCTTTGTCTCAGAACATGCTTCTTAGTTCTTATCTGCTAAGTGCCAACCAATCAAACAAACGTCATGCCATTGTCAGGAGACAGGAGTTATGGGTTTAAGCGGAACACAAAAGGAAAATACAGCAGGAGTTCATCGAAAGACACAAACGCACCCCTACCACATATTCAAAGTTTTTGGAAGGGGTGTAGTTCAGCTGGCGGGCTTAATTGTCATCACCCGTTTGTTCGGCAGGTCCCTCGCACAGTCACACTCAATAAAAAATAATAAACATTTTGAGAAATAATATTTAAATAAAATAGAAAAAGTGGGTAGTTAAAATAGAAAATATGATGTAGGTACTTTTAAAAAGTGAAAAGATTAAAAAAAAATAAAAAATAAAAAAAAAACTTCACTTATATATATACTACCCTTAATTTTTCATCACTTTTACAATCATACCTTAAACTTTAAAAAATGTCAATTTAATGTATCAATCTTTTAATTTTTTTCAATTTTAACCGTCTGTTAGAAATTTATGTTAAATCAGAAGAAAGTAGTGTCAAAATTTTCTAAAATACACTTTCTCTATTTTAGGAGAAAAAAAAAAAATAAAGGATTTAAGTATTGGTTAGGATTTAACGCAATTTGCAAAAATGTCCGTGCCTGAATCTTTGAAAAAATTTATAATTTTTTTAAAAAAAAAAAAATTACGGGTATGATTATAAAAGTGATAAAAAAATAATAATAATAATAATAAGTGAAGTTTTTTCTAAAAAAATATATATATATTTTTAAGTAAAATTAAAAGACTGAGCTGGATGTGAATGCCGTGCTAGAAGAGTGAAAGTGAAAATAAGAATGAAAACAAAAATTTGATGGATAATAGTAGTGAAAAGCTAATTATGACCTTGCTCCTACTTTTCTTACCATCCCTCTTTGAGTTCCTCATTCTTCTGATCATTTTATAGCTAGGGTCGGCTCTGCAACTTATATTCCGGAGCTATTTAATTATTGCACCTTACCAAAATTGAAAGTAGTTGTGGAGATCCACGAAAGAGATGGCTGCGAATACTTCGAGACATTGAAATGAAAACTGCATAGTCGATAGGTTTTCAAGCTGCAGTGCCGTTTGCCTATTCGTCACAAACAGGCGTATCATGGTGCTTGCGTGATTGATCGACGGAGTAGGATATTATCAAATCATGTATTTAAATTTTTTTTTTAAATGAATTGGTAGTTTTGAGAGGTGATTTTTGAGATTTACTTTTAATCAAATAAAAATTAGGTTGTTTAGCTACTTATTTGGTCATATGAGTCTCATAAGTAATCTCTCATAATTACCTATATAAATTCTCTCAAATTTCAATAAATAATCTAAGAAAATTCTGATCTTCAACTCCAAATGGCTAAGGAAGGGTCGGCCGTCACCCTAACCATATTTATGCACCCATTTCACATAGTAGCTAAAAGCACTAGTAACAACTTATCTAAATCTTATTTTAATTTTTAAATGTAAGCAATGTTTTTTTAAAAAAAAAATATATATATATATATATATATATATATATATATATATATTACAACATGCTCTCTTTTTGTTCCCCGAATCAAAGGCATCATTTTTGTTTCTTTTAAAATTATTTTAATATAAACAGTCTTTCTCTTTTTCTTAATATTTATTAATATAAAAAGTTATAAATGAAATTATTGTGAAATTTATTTAAATACGAAAGAAAAAGTAATTTAGTTTCTTGAATCTTTCCTTTTTTTTAAAAAGAAAAAAGAAAAAAGAAAAAAAAGACTGTTCGTAATGGTCTAAGCCAAATCTATCTAATCGATCTAGTACTGTCTTTTTCCCTCTTAGCATTAGCCTAATATTGAAATCCATGGTCAGCATTAACCATTAGGTGCCGCCCTCCCTATGTACGCCTTAAATGTTTCCCAATCAAGAACAAAAAGAAGGAATTAATTGTATACAACTTTTATTGGCTTAATAAGCTACCTAAGCGGCACCCTTACCGATAAGTTAATAGGCATCTTAGATGTTCAAGCCTATAATTAATTGCCTGTTTAGCCGGTCAACTTTATTTTAAGGTGTTTAGACTTTAGAGCAGTTCCGATAAGTATTTTAACTATTTAGAACTAACGTGTTTCTATATTAACTACTATATTTTTTTAAAAAATATTATTATTCATTTTTTATTTTTATTTTTTTCAACCTCTCTCTCACTCTAGCTAACTGTCTGCACCTAAACCTGGAGTCCGAAACCCACACTCAAACACAACCTACGAAACCCAAAACCAAAATTTCAACAAAAAAAAAAACATCAAGCCACAAAATCTTTTCAAGAACAGTACCCATTTGGCCATCACCCACCTTGCTCCCAGGATATGTGCATACAAAAGGGTGGAGCACTGGCATTTGAGGCAGAAATTGGCGAGTTCTGGGCTTACCTAGAATCTGGGCTTACACTCAATCCTTGCAGAAGAGCCGGGTTGGTATCGGAGAGAGAGAGAGAGAGACGGCGGGAGAGAGAAGGATGGGTTCTGAACTTGAGAAAGGAGCTAGAATGCGTGTGAGTGACAGAGAATGACAAAAATAATAATAATAATTTAATTTAATTAAAATAAAAGATGTAATATGAACAGTAAATAAACAACGTTACCTACATACCGTTCATACTAAGAAAAAAAATGGTTAATTTACTTATTCTGTTGGAGATGCTCTAAATGTGTCCGATTCCTTTCATTATTCCCTCATTTAAAGCAAATAATTAATACCTAATTAGCTAACGAGTAATGATACAAATATAATATTTTTACACAACTCCTTTCACATAAAATATGGCCTACTATCACAAGAATTCTATCCCATGTGGAAGCACGTGGAAAACGGATAATTAGTGTGTAAAAATGTTGAAGTAAAAAACATTCCCCTTAGCTAACACCTATGTCAAGATTCAAGCATATAGCCACCTAATTGCACTAGGAACTAGGAGCTACCTAGGAAGAGGTTGCAAGAGGAATTAGAGAGAGTAAAGTATAGTAAAATTTTCAAGAATAGAATGTTTAAAGTTGAAAAATAAGTTTTATTTGGAATGTCTTTAATATTATTTGACTCTCTTATTTAATATTATATATTTTTTATGACTTATTTGAAGAATTAAATGTTGGAGAATTAAATGATATTAATGCATTTTTAATTACTTGTTACTATAATTACGGGCCTTAATTAAAGAATATTAACTATAATCAAACCTTCAAATATTTTTTTATACAAAAAATCTTATAATATTCATTAATTGGGGGACCTTAGGCGACCTCATAAATTTTTTCTATGGTACTGTCGGTGCTTCCTATTCAATCTTTTATATATAAGTTTTTACGTTGAAATATTGATTAATTTTTTTTATTTTATTGTTATAATTTTTTTAGATAAGTAGTGATTTAATATAATATTAGAATATTAGAATAGAGAAATAGAGATCATAAGTTCAAAACCTGACTCCATAATTTATTTCTATTTCAATTAAATATTTTAGGTGTTAAGCCTACACGTAAAGGGAGCGGGGACGTAACTAGAGGGGTCAGGTAAAGACCATGGCCCCCCTCCCCCCTAATAGTTATAAATTTGTATATAATTAAAATATTAATATATTTATGGCTAATTTTTTATTTTTTATTTTTACATGTTCACACAAGAGGAGAAAGAATGATTTGAACTAGTGACCTCCGCTTCATGAGGCGTGGTCCCCAATCAATTGAGCTACTTCTTGGGGACATGGCTAAATATTTATATATGTGTATGTATTTCAACCAACAAATTAAGTTGGCCCTATCAAAATTAGACTTAGCCTCTTTTCAATAAGAAATCCTAATTAAATATTCGTCAAAACACGTTAACAAACCTAGCTTTATTTTTTTCAAAAGTAGGGATTTGAAAATTAGCTCAATTATTATGTGGTGGTAAAAACAATCCTTTTCCGTTCAGGAAAGAAAAGCACATTATTTTCGTTAAAAAAAAAAACATTTCAAAAAATTTTGTTGTCAATTCAGCGTTATTTAATGGTTTAATTTGTTCATTATATTCAATTTTAGAATATTTATAGTAGTTTCACCAAATTTTACTAGCTAAAATAGTTAATTTTTTTTTTTTTCTATTTTGGTGAGCCAGCCACTTTTTTAATGCACAACAATCTTACCATTTTAACTATTCACTATTTCATTTAAATCATTTTTTTATTCTTCATATTTTTTTATTCTTTCTCTATTTAATATTTTTTGAATATTTGTCTTCTCGTATCTGTCATATTTTTTAATATTTGTCTTATTCTATTCTAATGGTCATATTTTTTTAAAAAAATTGTATTATATTATATTATTCTTTACTATATTTAAAATTGGGAAGAAGAAAATTTGTTTTTTAAAATTATGTTTGAAATTTGAATGGTTTAAAGAACCCGAGACAAAATTGAAAAAAGTTTAATAAAACTTGAGTAGAATTTGGATTTAAAAAACCTACCCAAACATATTTTTAAAAAATAATCAAAAATAAAATTCTACCCAAACATGCCCCTTCAAGTCCACAAAACCTATTGGAATATGTGAACAATAAATTTGTACGGCATTGGATGTCTAAACTCTAAAGTGTGGAAATATTGTAGTTTAAGAGAAAATAAAAATACACTTTTAGCTTAAAACATTGCAGAACAAAACAAAGCTATGTGTGAAAATATATAAATATAGAAGAGAGAACTGGCCAAATATTTGTAGTTTTTTAATGAGTTGGGGAGTGAACAATACTCATTATTGTTGGTGAGTCTGTTCACTCTCTAATTTTATTTTATTTTGTTGTAATGAGGCTGCTGGAACTGGTGTTGTGTGTTTTCACCAAATTACATCACTAAAGTAGATAAAAAATTATTTTGATGAGACTGTTAGGCAGGGCAGGCTGAATGGCTAGGCAATCACCTAAAGCCCCCAATTAAACAAGTTAATCAATGCTCTTTAATTAAGGCCCTAATTATGGCACAAAATAATATTATAACAAAAAAGTTAGTTAATGCTCTTTAATTAAGCCTTCAATTACTATAAAAAATAAATACGAAGAATTGAATTCCAAGATATTAAGGAGGAAAGTAAAGAAAAATGGAATGTTGCATAATTGTACCCCTAAAATAGTTACTAAACTTATAATTTTACATTAACTTAAAACTTAGACTAAGTTGTCCATTAAATTAATTTTTAAAATGAAGTAAATTAAATTATACATAAAAAGAATTACATATAGATCAATACAAAATATGACATTTGAAATTAAATATCTTTTAACAAGTCTCTAAAGGATAGCTTAATTGGCCTGAGACCACACATCATAAAATAGAAGTCACTAGTTTAAATCTTCATCTTATTTTCACGTGGACATATAAAAAATATATATATTTTACCAAAAAATAAACTTTGCAAGTCGTTCATAAAAAATTAAATATTTATATATATAAAAAAGTTATACCTAAATTTGTTGCTTTAAATTTCAAAATTAATTGGCCCGGCTTCCTTCTATTCTAGGAATGCTCAACTTGATACACCCACGTGTGTGTCAATGTGTATATATATATATATATGGTCAAAACAGCATCAACGTCCATTTTTAATTGTCTCCGTCACTATTCGAAGAGACCGGGGGACATGCCCCATGGATTGCTGATTGGCCTGATTACACTAATGGCCTGTTATTCACGTCCGCGTCAAACTTTAAAACCACGTAAAATTCTAAAATTAGTCTCTCAAATTTGAGGTATTAACAAACAAGTCTTTTAGGATTTTTAAAAGTGATAAATAATCTAAATGTTATATGCCTGTTTAATAAATAATTTACTGTATAAATTTCGACCCTTTTTTTTGGTTGAAATCACACATTTATTATAAAAAATTATAAAAGAAAAAAAGAAGAAGGGGCGCTGGGCTGTCGGCCGAAAAGGATGGTTGAACCAAATATACAATTTCATAATGATTCTGATAAAGAAAAATTACCAATTTTTTTTTATTTTTAAAAAAGGTGATTTATTACGTAGATATACCACAAGAAAGAAATTATTTGTAATTTATAAAACCTTTGGGTGGTTATTTGTGGCATCTTCAAACTCTAAGGACCAACTTTACAATTATATAGCCGTCGCAATGAAGAGCAGGCCAGGGGACGACTACTTGACATCTTTTTTCTTTTGTAGTTTTGTTAAATCATGACCCATCATTTCTCCAAAGAGGCCAGGCCTGCCTATCTTCAGTATCTTGCATGTACGTATGGCCATCGACCTCACAAGTGCTGTCACTGCCCCTGCCCCTGCCACTGCCACAAATAATTTTGATGATCCTTTTGTAGCACGTGTATATATATATATATATATATATATATATATATATATATATATGTTAAACAAGAAGAAGAGATGCTAAACATTTAATCGTTTTATTTTTAAAATTTGGTTCCAAACTTGATGTAATACACATTTTAAATTAATAAATCTTATAAAATTGTGACACATTATATTAAAATCAAATTTTTTAAAAAATATATTTAAGTGTCCAGCATTCCTTCCTTGTTAAACAAAGGCTTGGAACTTACTTTATTCACGAAAGTGATTTAAAAGATAGTATTAAATTTGCATGCACTTTCTGAAAATTGGTATTTATAAAAATAAATAAAAGAAGAAGTAAATAACTTATTTTTAAGGATTAAGTACCCTTCACTCAAGTTGGAAGACAAAAACAACTCCCTCTCTCTCATAGCATTCAATTCACAGCAGTTTCTTTTTTTTTTTCTTTTTTTAATTTATAGAATAAAATTACTTTTTGTTTTCCTCTTTAAATATACTTCATAATAGCTTCTTTTTTTTTTTTATCTTTATTTATATCAATTAAATATTTTTTATTTACAAATATAAGTTTAGCCCCAACTTCCCATTGCCACCAACCGCTCTTCCTTTTGACGTCCACGCGCTTGTCAGAGCCCGCCATCTGTTGACTCTGTTGTTTTGTCGGTTTTATGTATTCCTCTGACTTTTATATTACTGTTATCTTTTGTGGTTGTTTGTCTTTCTGTACGTGTTTGGTTTATCCAATTGGTGGAGGTCGTTTTGTTTTTATCACCCCTTGGTGCCCTAAGAACAATTGTGTTTCTCATCGCGGTGCAATGCTGCAGTGGTACCCTTTCGGAGTCGGGAAATGCTGGATGGGGGACACTCATCCGTCCCCCATCACCCATATATAATAAAAAAATAAATTTTTATTAAAAAAGTTGGCTTTGATGGGACATCAAAGCCAACTTTTTAATAAAAAATTATTTTTTTATAATAAAATGCTCACAGGGGACGGATGAGCGTCCCCTGTGTAGCAAGTCTCTTCGGAGTCACATTGTCATTTGTCGATGAGTTTTCTTGGCTTTTGTTCCAAGAATTCATAGGGCTCTCTCACTCATCTGAATTTTTTATTTATTTTTTCTTTGGGTATCAAGCAACCTTTATTTATTTATTTTATTTTATTTTTTATACCATATAATATAATCAATATTTTATCTTGTTCAAATTCAGCTAAAGCAAATTAGCTGCCCATGTTATAATTAATGGAAAATTACAATTTACCCCAATGAAGTTGTCACTAATTTGTAATTCTAACACCAATGTTTCAATTTTGTTAATTGCACCTCATTAAGTTTCAGAAATTTTCAATTTAGGGAATTCGTCCAAATCAACCATCTAACTTAACGAAATTCTCCTCACGTGTCATGCAGGTGTTTTTTTGTCCCCCAAAAGACGAAAATGCCCTTGTTCCTAATTTTTTATTTTTTTTTGGTGTTTTAAATGAGGGCAATATTGTAAGTTCTGAACCAAAAAAGTCACATGTCGCGCATATGGTCTCCATTCCGTCACTTCAGAAGGCAAAAATTGATGGATTCTCTAAATTGAAACTTTCTGAAACTTAATGGGGTGCAATTAAAAAAATTGAAACATTGGTGTTAGAATTGCCAATCGGTGACAACTTCATGGGAGTAAATTGAAATTTTCCCTATAATTAAAGTCGTTGTAGCTCATGTCATGGATTCAATATGATTAGAAGAAACTCCACCTCATGTATCTAACGTTGTTTTTGAGAGCCCATACGTCCCTAATTTTTTACCTTAGGGTCTCCTACAAATAAAGATTTACCTTGTTAAAAAAAAAAAGAATTTATCTTATAGCTTCCACATTAAATGCTCAAATTAGTTGCATTGGTAATTCAAACCATACTTTGGAGGCCATTTGTAGGAAGCAGCCTCGGGAAGAATAAAAGATAGTCTGACTACTGGTGATAAAATGATGAAATTAAATGGGGGCGTTTATGGTGAGTTTAAATGTCTGTTTTTGGGGAATTTCATTGAAACTAGAGGCCACCCATATTTTGAGCGTGGTCCTATTAATAGGCTTCGGCGTGTGGATAACTGGTTATACTAAGGTTATATTTGGAACGTAAAATAGTTATTTCATTAGAAAAAATAATAATTTTTTATTAGAAATTGATGAATGTGAAATAAAACAGAATTTATGTTAAAGTATATGATAATGATCTTACACTCGAAATAATCATTTTTCATTTATTATGAGAATGGTTATTCAAATGTTATTTCATTTAACATTCTTCAATTTTTAATAAAAATTATTTATTTTTCTAATGAAATAACCATTTTAGGTACCAAACCTCACTTGAGTGCTTATAAAAAGATATTCCTACTTATCGGAATTCCATTGTTAGTCCGGGGTTGAAGTTTTGGCTTGCTTGGGGAGCCTAGGTGTACAACATTTGGAAGTTTAGGTTGTAGCTCTTTTATTTGGGGTATTCATCAACAAATCTTGTGTTGATTGGCTTCGAGTTAATTGGCTGCTGCTTCTTGGCTAAGTGTTGTTGTGTTCATGAGTAACTAATTCTAATTCAATTCTAATTCCGATTGCTGAGTTTGTTGGTCTTCTCTTTTTGGTCTTGTGTTGTAGCTAGCTTTGCTTTTTCTGTTTGGTGGGTCTTAGTGGCCTCTTTGTTTACGCCATTTAGATATGGGAAATGACATAAATTTATTACAAATTGGTTTGTAGAAAATTTCATATAAACCATAGTTAAAATTGATATGTGTCCCTTGACCTCTTTGTTCACATGCCTAAAGAACACGTGTCACTTTATATGTGGGTTATAAATAATTTTCTGAAAATCGGTTTGTAGAAAATTTATATCCTATGTGAAATATAATTTGGATGATAAAATCCAATCCCATTATATTAAGTATACCATGGAATATATGGCAATAAGGTAAATAAATTAAGTGATATTTTTAAGGCTTAAAATCGAAATGAGAGATTCTTTAGTAATGTGGTGTTTTTATTGTTGATGATGGTATTGTTTTGTAGTTCTAAATATAGCTAGACACTATTTGATGGAAATTAATGAATCTATATAATAGAGATAATTGCCATTTAAAAGATCAATTATGGTTAGCATTGCTGATTTGAATCAAATAAAGTGCTAAGGCAATTTCAAACCCTAGCCGTCGGGTTTCTCTTCAGACCGATCTTGGTTGACAGGGGAGGGGGCGTTGCTCCTGATCCTCTACTCTTTGCTTTTTTCGTCTTGATTACTTGTTTTTTGTTATGGTTTTGTTTTCGGCCCAACATTGAGCCATAGGCTGTTGGTTTTTCTTCTCTCTATGTGGCTCTCTGAAAAAACAAGAGATGAAGGTGTTTTCCTTTAATCCTTTTGAGGATTTAGTGTTGGTGGGTTTCGCTCTACGGTTGGGATGTTCAAAGTTAGGAGCAAATATCGATTTTCTGTTTCTGGTGAGGCTCGGACTGGTGCAGGGAGCGTGGAGGATAAAGAAGGGTTTTCTCTCTTGGATCTGCACTTTCTGTGCTGTTTCAGGAGTTGTTGGCAACGTTTTAGGAGGAATAAATTATGATGGGTTGCACAAGTTGTGGTATTTATTTTCTAGGATGTCGACAGAATTTTGATGAAGAAGATGTTTGAGTGCACAAATTGGGTTACTTCTATTCCAGCAAGGGAATAGGCTTATTTTTAAGTAGGTTTTAGTGGGGTTTTATTTTAGTACGTGGATAAGCTTATTCCAGAGTAAGTTTTTTCTTTTAAATTAAGCATTATACAGATCCACCAGTGACTTCCTATGCTCTATGCCGACCTATGTTATTTAGTTTAATGTTTTTGACTTATCTAGATTGTGTTCTGTTGATTAATCTCTGCAGCCTATTATGGTAGACTTTAAATCTAATTTTTAGATCAGATTTTACTATCTTATCTTCTTATAGTGAAATTTATTGTAAAAGAGATGTGTTTTTCTGTGTTATTCTGTTAAGACAGCTACACTCCAAGTTATGAATTAGTCATGTACTTTGTTTTTAGAAGTATTTGTATTCTTAATTACAGCTTTTGGCCATTTGAGTCTCAGATTATAATAAAGGTTATTTATTTGTTCTTAAAAAAATAAAAAAAAATAAAAAAAAAGAATCGAATAGATAAGTATTGAAGTTTTAATGATATATATATAAAGAGTGGTTATTATAATTGCAAGTATGAAAATTATCTGATAGTGTGTCAAAAGTGGGCCATTCAAATGTACGAAACTTATAGTCTCTTTAAAATACTTCAAATAATATTTTATTTTCAATACTGATTACTTACAAGATATTGTTAAAGGAGAAACTGCATGCCCTTAGAATTTGTTTGTAGAATTGCAGTTTAATATTTAAAATTATAAATTAACCTTTAAAATTTTGTTTTCTCAAAAAAGTACTATCTTACATATGATTTGAAAAAATGAATTTTTTGCATTTTCGAATCACAATTTTTAAAAATACAATTTTCAAACTATTTATGTTCTGCAATTTAGTTTAAAATCACAATCCTGAACGCACCCTTGTTTCCTTGAACTCAAGAGCCATGGTCAAGCCAATTTTCTTTGTTTCTTTTCTTTTTTTAAAAGGAAAAAAATACTTAAGGGTATAGTTGTATTTTCAAACATTTTTATAGGGTGTAATGGATATTTTACATCATGTCAAGCATTAGTCTTCTAAGTTAACAAAAAAATAAAAGAAAATAAATAAATAATGGTAGAGGGTATATAACTGAAAGGCTGAGATTGGTAGAATAGCAGTACTCCAAATTGCAACATTTTGAAGTTTTAGAACAAATAAAATAGTAGTTACAAGGGTAAGTGTAATTTCCCTCATCATTACGTATTGGATAGAGAGTCACACTTTAAAAACAAACAATTAATTAAAATTTAATCATTAATGAATAAAAAAATTATAGATAATACGAGTAGGTGCTAGTTACATCTTTATATTTTTAGATAATAATGATATTTTTCATATTCATTTATTACACTCTTGTCAGACCGATGACTTACTTCAAGTAACTTACAATATTAATCACTTAAAAAGGAAAAATAAATATACTTTAACTATTTGAATTATTATCATATTTTCATTTATGCTTCCGAGCTTTAAAACGTGTCATCAGGTCCTCACATACTGCCATCGCCTCAAAGTGACTAGAGATAGAGGGAGGGGCCTAGCTGGGGCCATGGTCCCCCGCCCCCCCTCCCAATGTCTTTAAAAAAAAAAATAGAAGGTTGAAAATAAAATTTATATATATGTAAAGTAAAAATTTAAAAATTTAGTCTATTAGTTCCTACTAAAAGAAATATTTTTGGTCACTGATCTCGACTCATAAAAATTTCTGACTCCGTCCTTGAAAGTGACATTCAAGTTATTAAAAATAAAATAAAAAACTAAAGAATAACTATTTGAAAAAGAAAAAAAAAAGATGATATGAAAGGGCAACCCTTTTGGCAATTTACTTTTTTTAAATAATATTTTTTAATAAATTTAAAAGTAACTTGGAAAGATAAATATAAAAATGTCTAATTTTAAATGTCGTGGTAATATTAGAAACTCCAAAATTACATTTTGAAACTAGGAAACATAAATAAATAATAATGTAGGGTAGTCCTAGTTCAAAAGATTAAAGTAATTGTTTTTTTAATATATATATATAACTTAAAAGTTAAAACAAATTATTTAAAAAAAAAAAAAAAGTTAAAACAAATAATGTCAATTGGAATGACATATGCGTAAAAATCGATGTGAAGTGTTGATAAAGAAGAGAGCAGTTGGTACGGATAGGAACCAAAGCACGTGGGTGGACACAGAAGATGCCTCTTTTTGTAATTTTATTGGGGGGGTTGTTTTAGCGCACGAGTTTTACGTGCTCTTATTTTTGTTTGCTTTTTTATATATATTTATTTATTTTTCTATAATTTTCTTTGTCAGTGGGATCAGAGAATACCACTGAACTCAATCAGCAGTCTACATAGAAATATAAAACTCGAGCATCCAGTCCCTCTTTTGTCAATCTTTCATTGGTTTCTCATCACTCTTTCCTCTTTTTTATCTTTATCCATCAATGGAGCTCCAAGCTTCCTGGTTCTTGCATTTTCTTCAAGACCCCTGCTTTTGCTTTCTTTTATTCTCTTTCCTCGTCTTTTCTCTGCCGCTGCTCTGCTTACTCAGACTGAAGAAGCCTTGGTGCAACTGTGAAATTTGCAACGCTTATCTCACGTCGAGCTGGTCGAAAAAGTTTGACAATCTTTGTGATTGGTATGCTCATCTTCTGAAAAAATCTCCGGGTAGAACCATCCACATACATGTTCTTGGAAACACGATCACCGCCAACCCGGATAACGTGGAGTACATGCTCAAAACAAGATTTGAGAATTACCCTAAAGGCAAGTCCTTCTCCGTCATCTTGGGTGATTTTCTGGGCCGGGGTATATTCAACGTGGACGGGGAGTTATGGAGATTCCAGAAAAAGATGGCGAGTCTAGAGCTCAACAGGTACTCCCTAAGATCGTACGCGTTGGAGATTGTCAATGACGAGATTAAGAGCCGGCTTCTCCCGCTTTTATCCAAAAAAGATGGGGTTTTGGATTTACAGGATGTGTTTCGAAGATTTTCCTTCGATTGCATATGCCGATTCTCGTTCGGGCTGGACTCCAGGTGCCTGGAGTTGTCACTACCCATGTCGGAATTCGCTGTTTCCTTTGACCTAGCTTCGAAATTGTCGGCCGAGAGAGCCATGACTGTCTCTCCGCTTGTTTGGAAAATCAAGCGGATGCTCAATCTAGGTAGCGAGAAGAAATTAAAAAAAGCTATTAGCGTGATCAACGTTTTGGCACAAGAAGTCATTAGGCAGAAGCGCAAAGTGGGATTTTCCACTCACAAAGATCTCTTATCCCGGTTCATGAGCTTTGTAAACGACGAAATATATTTGAGAGACATCATCATAAGCTTCCTCTTAGCTGGCCGCGACACGGTTGCTTCAGCCTTGACTAGCTTCTTCTGGCTGTTGGCTAACCACCCGGACGTCGGGTCAGCACTCCGGCAAGAGGCCGATCGAGTCATCGGAGAAAACCGGGAGCTCACAAGCTTCGAACAACTCCGGGAGCTTCATTATTTTCAAGCTGCAGTGTACGAGAGCATGAGACTGTATCCACCAATACAATTCGATTCAAAGTTTTGTCAAGAAGACGATGTCCTTCCCGACGGGACTTTTGTGAGGAAAGGCACTAGGGTTACTTACCATCCCTACGCAATGGGTCGGGTCGAAGAAATATGGGGTTCGGATTGCTTGGAATTCAAGCCAGAAAGGTGGTTGAAGGATGGTGTGTTCTTCCCGGAAAACCCCTTCAAGTACCCTGTTTTCCAAGCTGGGCTTAGGGTCTGTTTGGGCAAAGAAATGGCTCTAGTGGAGCTCAAGACTGTCGCTCTTTCATTGCTTCGTCGATTCCACATCGACTTGGCGACACCGAGCCGCTCGCCGCGGTTCTCCCCCGGGCTCACCGCCTCTTTCAGCGGCGGACTGCCGGTTTTGGTACGAGAAAGATCAGAAACTGCTTTATAATTCATATAATCATCATCATCATATATATATATATATATATATATATATATATATCTGGATAAAGTTTGAATGATTCTTCAACATTGCAACTATTATGATGCATATTTAGTTTCATCATCATGCCTAGCCGTACGTGCACAAATGAGATTGCAGGTTGTACTGATGCAGAGGAATGTGACGTTCGATGTGATGTCTACATCGGGCACTTGCAAATACCAGAATGTCTGGTTGGTGTCGGTAGCTTTCTTTTTTATCTTGATTATGTAGCTGGTGTTTTTGACTGTGCGGATAGACATTCCTTCGTGGAATGTTAATGTTAATTTAGACCTTCCGCCAGTTTTGTTTACTACTCCATTATAAGCTACAAAATTTGACTTATACAAGGTTTGCGAGGAAGATGAGCATGATGATCGTGTATTAAAGCTATTCTATATATATATATATATATATATATAGTACTTCTATGATTCTTGCATTGACTAATGACTGTGTTGTTTTGAGCTTTATTAATTCTTGGGTTATATATATTCACAAGTCACAACGTACACCAAGACTTACTAAAACCCCTAATAAAGGTGGGCTTGAAAAGTTGAAATGGTTTTAATTCATTACAATTATGTATATATTCTTAATCATGAATTACCGTATCAATTTGTAAACAGTTTACCTCCTTTACCTTCAAATTTAGGCATCGATCCCAACCACCTTTCTAAGTACAGCCCAATTTTTTCTTTTTTATTCTTTTGTGTTCAAGAAATGAAACGCCAGGATGTGTTTACGTGTGTACTGTCATGGCAAGGACTACGGTTTCCATGATATGCAATATTGTAAAGTGGCTCTCATGCTTTGGTATTATTTTGCATGTGGTATTATTTACAAAACAGGATGACAAATGTAATGAAATTACCAGAGGGGACCTGATACACAGGGACAGTCCCCCAACGTACAGTCTCTTTTCAATAAAAAAAAAATTGATTTTAATTAAAAAGTTGTATTTATAGTTCTATGATGAGAATGATGTTTAGAATTAGGATATGAGTGTAATATATGTTTTGAATTAATGATTTATGCCTCACTTATAAAATAAGCTGACAAATGTAATTAAATGACGTGTCAACATATTTATTACGTGACATTCTATACACCATTAAATGCAACAACATTAAATATTAACAATGAAATAGCTAATCTCCATTTCATTAGATATGCTGCAATTAGTTTATAGCAACTCATGCATGCTGCCATTCAAAGCTATTAGCCGTGCATAGTTATTCCAAATAATATCTAACCTTAGCTATCCCTGGAGTCTTCCAAGTTTACTTAGAAAATTAGGTTAATTTTCTAATCTTTGGATTTCGTTCGGCTTTTTTTAAATATATCCAGAAACAAAACATGATTTATGAATCGTTTGGTATGCGGAATGACTATTCTACTGAAAAAATGAATATTTATTCATATTCTTCAATTTTGTGACAACACGTATGTTCTCACTGGAAATAAATCAAAATTATTAAAATACCCTTTTAAAAAAAAAACTGATTATCCATTTGTGTAAGAAGGTGGAACTCTAATGTCTGGCCGCACAGATTCCAAAAAAAAACAATTGTAATTATTATTTTTTTATATAAAAAATAGAGTTGACATATTCTTAAAGAAATAGTTATTCCTCTCCTTTTTTAAGAAGAAGAAAATAGGCATTAAAAATCTTACCAAACTATACATATATAGACTAGTTATTCCATGAGTTTACGAACTTATAATTCGTATCTAACATACTTTGTGATAGTTTTGTAATGATGTACTAATAGCTAGGATGCTAAAAGTTAGGTGCCACCCACTGAAAATTCATTTGGGTAATCCGTTCCGAAAAATAACTTTTTGGTAACCAGTTTCCAAAAATATAACTGAAATCCAAAACACAATTTATGGAGAAATTAGCATGAGACCAAACCTATTTTCATGTTTTTCCTGTACTGATTGAGAATTAGTTTTTCCTCATCAGTTACCAAACACATTGATGTCTCTCGAAAACAAGGTGCAGAGAGACTAAGAAAGGCTGGGGTTTTCTTAAGTGGTCTAAATTATTAATACTGATCGACACAAATGTTTGATAGGTTTAAACTTGAGCCATGAGCTCCTGTTGGTGGATTGCGCGCGGCCGTCGCTGATGTCCTACCTACATTGTTTGGCTTCATTCCTTGTGGCCGAGTACTCTCTCTCTCTCTCTCTCCCTCCTAACTCTCCCCTCATTAGGGTGGGGGGAGTTGCTTCGGAATTATCTGTTACGTTAATAAATGGTATTCAATTTCTAGGGGACCATAGAATGAGAAACAACACCTACTATGCTTGTCCCATAAATTACTGTTTGGATGGCTAATATAATTCATACAGCAAATGAGAGAGTATCTACTCTCTATAGTACTGCTCAAACAGGTCTTGAACAACCCATTTCCTATTTGGACAAGCAAGCTTTTGACTCCGGATTTGAATCTCCCTACAATTTTATGTTCAAAGAGAAGCTATGGGGCAAAGAAAATTGTAGGGGCCAAGAGAGGGGTCCTGCCCTAATTAATTAATGAGCCCCTTGCTCGATTGATCGGACCGAAGAGCCCCTCTCGTAAACTCCCAATCTAAAAATTAAAAAAAAAATAAAAATAGAGCATATATAACACCCAATTGGACACCCACCTCGAGAGATGACTCGAAATCTCAACTGTTGATGAGAACTCCATGCGTTGCAGACATTTTATCACTATCTGAGTGGGTAGTATATATGCACCATGTTGATGTTGTCACCAACACTACTCCAAATTCTTCAATTTTTTGTGGGTCGACATGTTTGCTCATGATATCTAACAACCGGCCACCCACTCCCACCTAAATAGGAATTAACTATGCATCATTCACTTCATTATATATTCCAGATCCTTTTCGGATTTGAATCTTCTTCATTTCACTTTGTTAGGGAAATATTTGTCCCCACCTTGGAGTGGGGCCAGGTCTGCCCCAGAGTGAGATTTCGGCCCCCGGAATGGGTTAGTCCCCGGACATGAGCCTTGGTCGCAGGAAGCCTCCAATATTCATGAGACCAGTCAAATCAAGTCAGAGAAGATATCAGACGTCCCCATTGGACAGTGTGCTTGACAAGGGTAAAACGGACATTTAGCATGCAGGGATATAAAAGGGCTATAAGGACTACTTGACAGGAGGATTTTTTCCTCTCTCTTGAGCTCTCTCTCTGTCTCCCCTCTTCGCATAAATACTGGACTGACTTGATCGTCGGAGGAGGCTCCGCCGGCCAACCCCCGGCGGGTCTTTCCTGTTTTGCAGGCCAGCACAGGGATCAAAGGACGCCTCTGATCATGCCATGTCACCGGTTCAAAAATATCATCAACACACTTAATAACATAATACTATATATAAAATTAAATAAAACAAAATAAAATATGAACTATAAAATCATTTATCTTCGTTCTATTCCGTCGTTTTCGAGTTGTAAGGTGGTCTTAAGCTTCATTGAAACGGGTTGGACAAGGGCCCGTTTGGTGTCCACCTTACTATAGTACGTGCGACATACATTATTCTTTCTATTCATGAAAGTAGCCGCTCGGCGCGTGGATTTTCTATTTTATAAATATTGGGTGGAAAAACAGATCTGCTATGATAAAAGAAAGAAAGAAAGAAATAAAATAATGATAATAAAATAGATTGAAAAGCACAAAAAAAAGGGGGGGGGGGGGGGGGGCAAAGAGTCGCTGATCTGGATCCATGTGTTTCTTGAACATAAAGAGCATTTGTTCGTGTTTTCTTATTGTTTTTCATGAGCTACAACGTACTCTTCCTGCAACAAAATAATGAATGTATTTTTTTTTCCCTATTAAAAGGGGAAAAGGCCAGGGGAGATTACGTGGGGTCCTTTCCGCTTTGATACGATGAATTAAGAAAAAGTGAAAATCCTTCTAAACAATAAGTGTAAAGCAATTCATTATAGCTAATCAGTGTGCACAAAAAGTTGCACATGCATCTTGAAGATCAAAGTCGTCCCCATGTTATAATTACAAGAAGCTGTTGACGTATGTTCGAAATGATTGGGGCTGAGGCCCAGTCCGAGAGTATAGCATAGGAGAGGGTCATAAGGTGAAAATGCGAACTGAATTGAGTAGTTGGGTCCAAACCATGAACCTTGAATGGGCCAAACGAACCAACTAGCCAATTGGTCATACAACAATGGGAGGCACGGTGCATAGGATAATTTCTATGTTACCATATTCCAACTATCCCTTTATTCTCGACAATAGGTCCTTGGTCACATAGCATTACGCGACACTTGATAATGGTCGCATCGTGCCAACAAGCACGGAATTCACCACTATGCTACCAGGACCGTACCTCACCAACATAGAAACTTTCTTATTTTTTTTTTTAAGTATAGATAAAACAAGAGAAGGACTTAAGGAACTAGAAAAGAACCGGATGAAACTTTCCCAAAACAAAGGGAAAATGATCCATAATAAGGACCCAAAAGCACTTTTATTATTATTATTATTCTCCTCCATCGAGTTAATGCTATATACTACAGTTTTATTTCATAAATATCACATAATGTTAGGGTCCGTTTGGGTTTGCGATTTAAAAAGTGCGATTTAAAATCACGATTTTAAAATGTACGATTTGAAAAAAGTAATTTTTAAAAACGCAGTTAAGCGTTTGGCAAAATCGTAGTTTAGCCTTTAAAATCGCAAATTAGCCTTCAAAATTCTACGTTTTCAAAAAAGCATCATCTTACTTGCGATTTGAAAAAACAGATTTTCTGCGTTTTTTCAAATCGTAATTTTTAAAAACGCAGTTTCTTAACGATTAATGTTCTGCGATTTAGTTTAAAATCGCACTTATTGTCTACGAAATCGCAATTTCAAACGCACCCTTAATGTGTCAGTTTCAATTGATTGTTAGATTTATTTATTTTTTAAATAAGGATTCATATAACGGTTGGTTGAGACCGCCGTATTTCACATTTTAAGATAATTGTCAAATAAAAATTTAGTTTATAGCATGAATTAATTTCCTAACAAGAACCAGATAAAATTATAATTATACCCGTAATATTATCAAAAAACACAAAAAGAGGAAAAGAAACTGCAAAAATTATAAAAACGGTGCGTTTTAATGGAAAGGGAAGATACCGCTTCGTTTTAGGAACGGTTGTGAAACGGGCACGCATCCCGAAAGGCGTGCGTTAGATCTGACGGCGTCACCGTTTTAATAATTTACGTCTGTAAGGCGGTGCGTTTTGGTGGATAATATCAAAACGGTGCGCTGAAGCAACTAAACTGTAGCGTCCCAATCAATACCCTTTCTTTACGAATTTTGCCTCTTTCAGTGCGATCGGTGTAGGGTTCGAATCCCAAACTCCCCCAAAACCCAAAAAATCATAATGGAAAAACCAAACGAGGCCTTTGAGGAGCCTCCAATCGCCGAGCTATTGGGTATCAAAAAGCGCGGGAAGAAGACAAAGAAGAAGATCGGAAAGACAGCGAAGAAGGAGGAGGGTGTCGACGTCGCAGTGGAAAATCCAACGGGCTCTGCTGAGGATTGCAGCAATGGCCCCAGGGTCACGGTCTCGGCGTTCGATTATTCGGTGGAGAATCACTTCAGAGCCGTGGACACGATCTCTCAACTCTGTGGAGAGGCCGATGATGGTGGTCTTGAAGAGAGCGAAGTTCAGCGATTGGCCTCCTCAGTTACTTTCTTAAGGTAACCTATGCGGAGCTTGGCATTGCTTGTCATGGTTTTTCTCTAGCTGTTATTGTCTATTTCCTTGGTTTAACACATGGTAAATAGTAAATCCACGCGGTTAATTAAACAAAGTTGGGTGTTAATGAGTTTAACCAAAGATTAGATTGTGCTTGTTTATCAAGCTCAGCGATTTTGTTTGTTAAAGTTATCTAGCTTTTATTTGATTGAATTTAGTTAAGAAGCACTAGTGTGTCCGTTCGCGCTAACGGTGCTTTTCGGATTGTTTGATTATTCACCATACCACACT
The DNA here is from genome assembly GCA_028654335.1 of Alnus rubra. Lineage (NCBI taxonomy): Eukaryota > Viridiplantae > Streptophyta > Magnoliopsida > Fagales > Betulaceae > Alnus > Alnus rubra. The sequence continues at coordinate 2,319,021 of JAJPGS010000281.1, forward strand.
AGCTCGGGGTTTGATTGTGGTGTTATTACGTTATTGACTGTTAGTAGATTATCGGTTGTTGCTTGTGGGGAAAATCTGTGTTAATAATTTTTGTTGAAAAAGTGATAGGGAACTTTCTATGGTGAGATATAAATTTCTTCTTTCTTTTTTTTTTTTTTTTCTTTTTTTGTTTTTCGCAAAAGACGATACAATTCAGTCTACATTCACTAAAATCCTATTCCGTGGCTGGTCTCTTCTTCTTCTTCTTCTTCTTCTTTTGAAGTTTCTTGTTCTTTTTTCCTTTTTAGGTATTTATTATTATTATTATTATTCAATGTTTAACCTGTCATGTTTAGTATTATTATGAATCTTTTGTTATGTTCACTTGTAAATTAGAATTGCATTTATGCAGAGAATGGAAGTATTTTAATTATGAACCCAGAGCCGTTAGGTTTGCTTGTGAAGTTGGAAGCCTTGAAGGGAAAGATGTTGTTAGTGGAATTAAATTACCTCAATTCTCTTCTGCAACTGTTCCGAAGGTACATGAGATTTTTTTTTCTCCCCCTTGGAGTTTGGGGTATAGGGGAAGGGGTTGGGCGGTGATGCTGTTCTTTTTATACAAGTTATCTTCTGTTCTTTTTTTCCTTGGGATTCTTTTTATACAAGCAAATACTTGTGACTTCAATCAGGAAAGGAATTATAGTAGTTGTTTTTATACGTACATTTATGTGTGTATGTGTGTACCATTAGCCTTTCTTATGATCATTTGGCTCGCAAACTGTTGTAGAAGGAGGGACCATCTGGGGATGCTACATCTGCGGAATCCGGGTACTATTTTTGGACTTAGCTCTGGGGACAATATGGGGTTGACACTGATTTAGGGATAAACTGTGAAACTTTTAAGTTGTTTTAATGAACTTTTCTTTTTTGATGGTGATATTTTTTTTATGTCTGACACTCGGAGGAAACTATCTTAACATTCCTGTGTATCTCCTTAAACTCGTGTGCAACATAAAATTCTCTGCATGTTTGATTGTCGAACAGATTGTGAGAATGGCTGGAAAGTGTGTTATACAAATCCTACGAATGATGGTTGCTTTAGACAATTGTCGATGAACATCTAGTTTAATTTGATAATGATCGTGATGTTGAAATTTTCTCTCTCTATTCATGTTGAATGGTGGTCAAGTTGTGTCCATCTTGTTATGATGATTCTTTGAATTACTTAAGCGTCCTTCATGATTTATGTGTTCATGTGTAAAAAGGTACTTACAGATTATTCAAATGGTGCCAGTCTTTTTTTCAGGCACAAAAAAGGAATATAAAATGTCAGCCAATGCATTGCATATGTCACCCTCTTGTAAATTATGTGCAGGCACAAAAAGTAACTACCCCACTGCTTATGTCAACAGATTTAGGATGATAGTTCTTTTTGGTTGTATGATGTTGAAGAATTAAAAAGATCTTTTGGCGCTCTATTGACTTGCTGGATATAATTTTTTCTAATCATATGATATTGCTCATGCTTGATACTTATTTCTTTCCTTAATCATGTATTTGTATTGCACACAGTTATGGGGGGGCTTGCTCTATCGTAATTGTAGATTTTTGTGTTGGTTCCTTTCCTTGTAAATAGAATTCTTTGGGGCTGTGGCTTCTTGTAGCAAGTTTGAAGAGTTTCTTTTGTTTCAGTACTTGTTCTTTTATCTATGTTAAGTGCTGCTTCCAATGGAATACTGTAATACAATTACATATTTTATTTCACAACATGTAACTCAAGTAGAAGGATGGGGACTTCTAGCTTTTCTTATTTTTTAGCTTATGATGTTATTGCTCATTTTTTCACATTTAGCAATTTTTATAAATAAATGCAAGTTTAAACTTGCTGGTGCAATTGTAATATTGCAATTATAAATAAAAACATTGATCTTGCTGCAGCAAAGACTTTGTTCTGTATGTTGGAGGGCATGTCTGGGCATTGGATTGGTGCCCTAGAGTTCATGAAAGGCCTGAGGATCATATCAAATGTGAGGTAATTCTTTTTCTTTATTTTCCTTTATGCGTACGTGTAAAAGTTAAGTTATTGCTGTTTTTTTGCGGGTTGCGTGTTGTAATTGATACTTTTCAAAAGGGTCTTTGGGATTCTACATCGAGGTAGCTTATCTTCATTTGTAATGGTACATTCTGAAAAGGTTGATATTGGAATAGATAATCATCAGGGTTGTGCCCCTGTGTTTGTGTGCGCTTTCTCAGTTTTGTTTACATGAAAGGAGAAGTAGATATATTCCTTTATTACAGCTTTTAGATGTTGTCTAGTGTGATTTTATGTAGAAAATTTGTGACAATTTATTTAGATTATTCATATTAAATCATTTTTTTGTGACTGCCTTATTTTTTTTTCTTGCTTTCCAGTTTATTGCTGTTGCTGCTCATCCTCCTGGATCTTCATATCACAAGATAGGTGCCTCACTTACTGGTAGAGGTGTCGTTCAGATATGGTGTCTTCTAAACATCAGTGTGAATGAGGAAGAGGTGCCACCTCTAACAAAAAAGCAAAAACAGGGACCTAAAAACAATCGGGACATGAAAGAAAATTCAACTTTAGTGAAGGGGCCTAGAGGAAGACCTAGAAAGAAGCCAATAGAAGATGACAGGGCCATAACAACTCAATCAAAGAGGCCTAAAGGAAGACCGAGAAAGATCCAGATAGAAAAATATGTTGATGCTTTGGATTGCAATGACCCGTATGCTCGAGATCTTGCTGTTCAAATCCCAGAAGATTCATCAGAATTGCTTGCTATAGATTGGGTTTCTGGGAATGCCCAAGAACACGCTGTACAAGAAGAGAATGGTAAAAAACAAAAAAGTTACGAGCAAGCGGCATCTGCATGTAATCCAGCAGTTGAGACTCCTATGCAGGGCAGAAGATTGAAAAGTAAAAAGAGGGCAAGGAGTTGCGGTGATAATATAAGTCCAGAATTATTGACACAAAACGAAGACATGGGATCTTCTGTTACAGATCATCAAATACAACATAACTCTGGACAGGAACCTGCAGCAAGTGATAATTACTCACACAATGGTTCCCTGGGAATTAGCTCAGCTAGTTGCTTGATTTCAAACGATGTTGCTCTGCCAAGAGTTGTATTATGCCTAGCTCACAATGGAAAGGTTGCATGGGATGTGAAATGGCGGCCTTCTAATGCATGTGATTCCAAATGCAAGCATCGAATGGGCTATCTTGCTGTCTTGCTGGGAAACGGATCTCTGGAAGTGTAAGACATCTGCTTCAGTTGTTTCTATGTTCTCGTAAACATTACGTTTCCACTTCTCTTGTCTATATCTGTCAATTCTCTTTGTAGATGGTTTTGCAATTTCTTCTTTTTGGTTCTATTAAGGGAACATTCATGATGACCTTTTAATTAATGATCTATGTTTTATGCTGGGATAATACATTATGGATGAAGGTCATCATTAACATTGTGTGTCATATCGAGGTTTCAAAAAATTTTGCACACACGCACAAGCACAAGAGAAGTGCTACATGCACTCCCAAGTGCACAATCCCTGACATGACAGTGAAAACCACCATTAGATTTTGGCATGTACCATTTCTCCAATCACAAATACTGTACTTGGTATGGAAATAGTTTCAATATGAAAATGTTATCCTAGTTTGAATATTAAACTACTCTTTGACATGGTACAACTGGCGTGTTGCAACAAATCAAACTTATAAATTATGTGTTGACCAGTATCCTTTTGTGATTCTTGATCACATATTACATCATTCTTTCTGCACCAATTACTTGCTTGTATGGTTCTATATTATTTATTACAAACTGTAATTTGTATCTTCTTATGCCAACATCATACTTATCAACACAGGTGGGAGGTTCCTCGTCCTCGTACAATGAAAGTTATCTATTCTTCTTCTCGTCAGGAGGGAACTGATCCTCGTTTTGCAAAACTGGAACCTGTATTCAGATGCTCAATGTTGAAATGTGGTGGCATACAGAGGTAGTTCTGTTATACCTTTTTGATAATTAATTTTGACGTTTACCGGAGTGAAACAAAAAGTTTTCTTTTGTCATTTGGACCAGGCTTTACAAGTAGACACATTTTCTGTTGGCAATGCTGTAATCAAATGTCCCTAGCTTGTTGCACTCATTGGTTAGAATTTCCAGATCAAAAGAATATAAAAACATACTCGCTCCTGTAGTCTCCACTGCAAATCATGTTCTTTAAGTGAAAGATTGGAAAACTTGTTTATCCATTCTAGCCTGGGTGAATTGGGAGGTAGCCTTTCTTTCTATAGATATATGAGTTGGTAAAAAAATTTAAGAAACATATTGCTTAGAATTCAATGTCTATGTACTGTTTAAATATATGAGCACGTGGTTACTTGAAGTTCACTTTGTTGCACAGTAGGCAAAGCTGTTTGCAGTATCCCTGCCTCTGTATATATGATCACTTAACTTTAAGGGAAAACTTCAATTAACCCCCTTAGAACTTTCATCAATTTTGCAATCACCCCCCTAAAGTTAAAAAACTCTAAATTTAGTGTATCAAACTTTAAAAAATTTGCAATGTCACCATTCTGTTAAATGCTAAAGGAGGATGCCAAAATACCCATGTTTAAAAATTTTAAAAAATAAAAATAAAATAAAATAATTGTTGCTGGGTTGACCCATGGCCAAGCCATGGGTTCTATGTTTTTTTTTTTTTAAGAGAGTTTTTAATTATGTAAAAATTAAATAATTTTTAAATACATGGGTATAGGGGACATTTCACCTATACTCCATCTGATTTACCCCCAAATCCTAATGGGAGGGGTGACATTTCAATTTTTTTTAATTTGGATACACTAATTGAAAGTTTTTTAGCTTTAGGGGTTGATTGCAAAACCGATGGAAATTCAAGGGGATTAAGTGAAGTTTCTCTTAACTTTAAAGTGCTCTGTTTGGCATGGTATGGCACAAGTATTGGTGCAAGATACGTGCCAGCATCTTAGCTTGAGGGAATGTTCCTGCTGCAGCAGAAAAGGGAAGAATAAAAGGAGTTGAAGAACATGCACATCCTTGTCCCATTATTTTATATCTGGAAATCTGACATGTCTAACATGTACACAAACACCTGCCCCCTAGATTAGATTACTTTGGGGATCTTGTCTGTATGTTATGTATTGTTTAGTGTATAGATTTCAGGTTTTCCATACGGTGTTGAATGTTCTCCTTTTACTATACTTACCAAAAAAAGATCTTCCTCATGGTGTGGAATGCATGCTGAGTTGCTTGACTTTCAACAAGCGTTCCTTAAAGGAGATTTTCTGGGGGTCATGGTCTCCACTTCCATCATTATGGAGGGCTTAGGATTTTAGCTGGACGTATCTAACTAATGTAGAATGTAATGATTTCCAATTATCACTATAGGCAGCTGTCTTTGTTGACATTGTAATTTGATTTTCTCTATCTTAATTAAAAGCTAATCTGCACTTCATCATCTGTTATGTAGCATCCCTCTAACAGTGGAATGGTCGGCTTCACCCCCTCATGATTACCTGCTTGCTGGATGCCATGATGGAACAGTAATATTTCATTATTTTGTTCTTTTTATTATTTATTTACTCTGCCTTTTCTTCTTTTCTTCAAATTGTCTCCTAGTCAATATGGGGGATGGTTATCAGTTATCATGCTTTTGCATTATTGGGATTTAGGAAATAGTTTGCTTTAGACATTCTTAGTTTAGTATGGTTGCAATTAACAACTGTTGATTAAATCGATGCTAGTTTTTCAGCTTCATTTTTTTCATTGTTGACTTTGAAAGATCCTGCTACTTTGTGACTTTGAATTCATTTGTGGTATCAGAACTAAAGAAGTTTGCCTTATATTCAGGTTGCTTTATGGAAGTTCTCAGCAAGCAGTTCCTCGAAAGGTAATGGGGAATATCTAAATATGGTTAATTCAAAGGCTTTGAATTATGACACAATATAAGTTAAATGAAACTTGTTGCTCTGCAGATACGAGGCCATTGCTTTGCTTCAGTGCAGATACAGTTCCTATTAGAGCACTTGCCTGGGCTCCACATGAAAGGTAAGTTATGCCAGAAGACCGATGTTCATTAAATTATCGTTTTAGTCATTTTATAGATTATTCAGCACCAATTCACTAGAATCCCATTCCTGCTGATAAGATTATATACAATTAAAATCCTCCTCTTAATGGGGACAGGTTGCATTGTGTAGAAGGGGCTAAATTTCTGATGTAACCAAAGTTATTGTTGTTACTGTTATTTGGCTTGATGGAATATTGTTTCTTGTTGTTGTTTATGATTATCAGTGATCCAGAGAGTGCAAATGTTATACTTACTGCTGGACACGGAGGCCTAAAGTTTTGGGACCTACGGTAAGTATGGTGGGATTAATATTTTTTTAAAATTTTTTTTTTTGATATGTTTGATTCATGGGTAGTGGTTTAATTGCATCCCATATTCAAGAGCTATAAACTTAAATTGTTTGCAGTGATCCATTCCGTCCTTTGTGGGACCTCCACCCTGTGCCAAGGATCATATATAGTCTGGATTGGCTGCCAGATCCAAGGTATTGTATGATTGATTCAACAAATATTAGGCTCCTTATGTCAAAATTGATTTTTCTCCTCACTTTGGAAGCATTCATTCTTCATGTTTTTAGATGTGTTATTCTATCCTTTGATGATGGAACAATGAGAATCCTCAGCTTGGTTAAGGCTGCCTATGATGCTCCTGTCACTGGAAAACCCTTTGGTGGGACAAAACAACAAGGGCTGCACAGTTATTACTGTTCATCATTTGCTATTTGGAATGTACAAGTGTCACGACTAACAGGTATCTTTTTTTTTTTTTTTTAATTATTATTATTAATATTTTTTTTATAAGTAATCGAAATATCTTTAAATACTCAGGTACACAAGAAGTATACATGATGAACACTTAACTAGAAAGAAAGAAAGGGTAAAAAAATCATAAAAATAAAACACAAAAGAATAGTCTAAAGTAGCTGCCCAGTGGAAAAGAGTATTGAAAAAGGACTTTAAATCTGTCAATGTTCTCTCGCGGTCTTCAACACTTCTATTATTTCTTTTCCTTCAAATATACCACAAAAGACAGGATGAAATCATCCTCCACACTAGTGCAGTATGGGGATTGCCACTCAACACCAGTCCACCATAATGACATGTCACTTCCTAAGGTTATATGTGGTGCGAATTTTTCCTAGGACTGTTGACCAAGCAAATAATGCCACTCTCAAAGAGACCTTATTCCGCCGAATACACTTCCAAGGGAAATGATTACCATCACGAGGGACAAGAATGCTATTGAACGATCTAACCTCAAACAATCCTCTCTTGGAAGGGACCCAACAAAGCTTATCTTCACCTCCCCGGCCCGGTCTAACAGTAATACAACAAATTGAGAATGAAGCAAAGACTTCTACATCCCAATCATGAGCTGCTTTGATAAAGCTTATGTTCTACTGATGGGAGCCACTAAAAACCTCCAAATGATCCGCCACAGACGCATCCTTGATGTGAGCTATACTATACAAAATTAGATAAGCTCCCTTGAGGGCCTGATCTCCACATGACGTGTCATTCCAAAGTGTAATATTAGAGCCATTTCCCACCTCAAATCTAGTATGACTAGTGAACTCCCCCAGCCCCTTCTAATATTTTTCCATAACCTCACCCCAATCTAACAAGTATCTCTCCTATGCCTTTATATGACTTTCGTAATAAGTGATAGAATTTCAGCTTATGGAAAAAGTGCATTTGGTTTTCCTGTATCACAGTAAATAATAGATATGGTGATACCTTGGGAAACCTAGTTTTTCATGCTCAAAGCAAAACTCCGTCAGCCTTCCTAATAATCCAAATTTCTTTTATCAATTATCCACCAATTTTGAATTTTTTTATTTTAAATCTTAGGCATGGTTGCATATTGCAGTGCGGATGGTACAGTTCTCCGTTTCCAGGTGAGTTATTGTTCCCTTACTGGTCTCACTAGCTAAGATCTTTCGTCTCATCTTTGTTGTCTTGTATGCTTAATTATTTTCCATTTCTAGAGAGAACTCTGCACTTTGAGTTTTGGTATTTGTTTCGCTTGGTACCTTTTTGCACATTCATGGATTGGACATTGTAGGTATGTGCAACAAAAATAAAATTTCCTTCCTAAATGATTAACATGTTAAAATATTACATTTATGTATGTCTTGAACCAACTGATTAGTTATACTTGATAGTGGAGGGTGGAGACATTAGTGGAATGTATCAGTAAAACTTGTCAAGTTGGAAGGTCCAACATTTTCTGATCGTGATGATAATTCAAATCAACGATTTTTTTGAGTGAGGCTCATGTACTGGGGGGGTCTTGTAGTACTGTAAATATCCACAATTCTGTTTATTCTGCTGAAGAGCGCATGCTTTGGTCTGGTGGTTGCCAAAAAGGGACCAATTGCTAATTAATATCCTCTATCATAAAGAGTTTTAGAAGGAATGATGTAATAATTGTTTGCAGTTCCAAGCTGCTGCTATGCTTTTCTTAGATATGATTGTGTTGTGTCTATAATCAGCTTACTAGGAAAGCAGTGGACAAAGATCATTTGCGAAATCGGACCCCGCATTTTCTTTGTGGGTCACTAACAGAAGAGGAATCAACTGTCGCAATCAATACTCCAGTACCAAATACCCCTTTCCCATTAAAGAAGTCACTTAACAAAAGTGTGGACACCTCTGTATCCTTGCGGGAGTTCTCACTGGGGTCACGACAGGTTAAAAAAGCAAGTGATAAGATGGCAAAAAGTCCTAGTACAGATGCTCAAACTGTAGGTAAGTTTTGGCAATTACATTACCGCATGCATTTTGTAAGCCCTAACTTTTTCTTTATCCACTAAGATTGAGCAAATTGTCAATCTTGTTTCAGCCCTTTGTTACGGCAATGACCCAGGTGCGGAATCGGGACCTGAGGAAGCATATCCCAAGAGCGAAAAAAAACCAAATAAAAGTAGCGGTAAGAAAAATTCAGGAGATGACCTAGCCTTGGTATGCAGAGATGAAGAGCCACTAAAAACACAGGGGAAAGAAGATAGAAAAGATGAAGAGCGGACTATTGAAGTTTTCCCTCCAAAAGCTGTAGCGATGCATAGGGTGAGGTGGAACATGAACAAGGGTAGCGAGAGATGGTTGTGCTATGGTGGAGCCGCTGGACTTGTACGTTGTCAGGAGATTGTATTGTCTGATTTCGATAAGAAATTGGCCATGAAGAGATGAGACGGGTCCCTAATGTATGTATATATATAATCATGTTATTTACTGGCTATCTAATGTAATTGCCCAAATTTATTCTGCGTCAGTGTATGTGTTTGCATGCATGCATGGGCTTCATTTAATTTGTTGCTTACATGCTCTGCAGCAACGGCGGTGACCGGACCAGCAATGGAAGCATGAAGAGGGCTTTTGTAATTAGAATCGATCGTATCCAGCTTAGGAAGTATCTAAATTGTAATTTGTATGTTATTAATATAGAAGTCGTAGTCGGCATCATCATCTATTTGCTGGAATTATTTGAAGCTCTACCAGATTAGTTGATTATGACTTCAACCAGTTAAATTGATGAGCTTCTTGTTCTTCCTTGTCTAATCATAATTAATGATCTCGAAAATCAGAAGATCACATCTTTGTATAAAATTTTAGAGAAAGGAAATCAATGTAGATAGAAAATATTATCACAAGCGCAGTCGAGAAAGGTGTGTTTTTCCACTTTTATTGACTTCGGATTTCCATTGTTTAATGATGTCTTTAGTGTTCGTCTGGAGGTAGTCAAATTATGAAATGTAGAAAACGCAGGCTCCTTAATTTGTGGCGAGTTGGGCGATAAACAAGATTCATCATCTTGGCTCCAATACCATTTTTATTTTTTTTAATAAATGAACTCTGATAGGAAATATCAAGAACGGCCAAAAGTAAAAGAAAATTCTTTGGGTTGTTTAACTTTTGCTACAATACTCTTACATATTCACGTGCCAGTTTACATTAATTGAAAATTAATGTTAACAAAGACCGTTACATGACAATTTACATTTTAAGTGAGTAATGCGATAAGTGCCACATAAACCATGACAAGGTAGTTTAATTTGTAAAGATAGTAAATGTTTTATAGACCGACATCGTATCAATTTGTAAGAGACTTGTAATACCCTTGCTAACAGGACTTTATTGGAATTTATATACATATAAGTGAATATATACATGTATATCAATATGCGTGTCGAGTAATGTTATTATTCATACCCGTATCACGCTGTTTGATGTAGTGTGTTTTAAGTGGTTGACATGAAAAATCATTTAAAATACATCACTTCAGCCAGTGTAAAATGAGTGAAAAGTATGCATTTGGGTTCGATTCGTTTTTGAGGTATGCAAGTTCTCTTTGCAGATTTCTTAGTCCCTATTTTTTTTTATTTTTTTTTTCACATACAGTATCCTAGTCTACTGGTATACCATACATAGAGTTGTAATAATGTTGTCCAATTAAGGGAAAAATGCAAAATTGATCCATGTTGTTTGGAGTTGTGACAAATAGCCCTATAAGGTTCAAAAAGTGACAAAACACTCTATGAGGTAAGTAAATAAATAAATAAGAAGGTTTTTGCCATTAAAAAAAGTTGATAAAATCCATTATGTGCCACATCAACACCCATCATATCATGATAAGTGTCACTTATGATAAAAAAATAAAAAATAGTTAAAAACAAATATAAACATATACATATACATACATACATACATATATATATATATATATATATATATTAAAACAGAGGAGGTCCTCTCTTTTTTTCCTTCTTCTTTTGTTTGTTTTTTATTTGTTATTTTTTTTTTCTAATAATATATTTCATATTTAGTTTTTTTCTTTTTATAAAAGAAAAAACTTTTTTGCTGAATTTTTTATGTTTTACAATAAATGACACGTGCCACGATATGATTGACGTTGAAGTGGCACATAACGGATTTTGTCAACTTTTTTAACGGTAGGGGCTATTTTATTTTGTTTTATTTTGTGTTTTTTATGTTTTTATAGGGATAGAGTGTTTCGTCATCTTTTTGCTCGTAACACTTGGGCATGTAAATTTATCCGGCTCACTTCGCAACCGTATGTAGTCCAAACATATATTTATAGTTTAAACCCTCCGATGAAACTGTTTTAACGTTGGCAGACAAACGCTGTGTAATTAATTCATGTTGAACAGGACTAGCAGATCGATCTGGATGAGTGGCACTAGCTAGTTTAGGGAGTAGTAAGCATTGATGAACAAGTCTCTTGCTTGATTAATTACTTCATTTCTCATATTTCCCTTCACACATGGAATGAATCTAGCTGGTCATCACTGGACTTAACAGATCCAAAATCTAAGCCACCATATCCTCAAAATCTTAAACAGATTACTATCTCCTCTCCTCCTTTGCTCATGATCAGTCAATAAATCTCATTCTTCAGCGTACCTTTCGCGTGCACACAGAGAGAAAGAGAGAGAGAGGGGTAAATACGTAACATCATCACGTACAGAAGCAGAGATACCTATATATATATACATATATATAAGCTCTCTTCTCTCTATCAATACCAATTAAGCCACCCACAAGTTTCAGTTTTGAGATAGCTAGAGAGAGATCGAGAAAGAGATTAATGAATACAACGAAGATGTTCCAAACTCTACAACAAATGCTTGTGCTGATTCTCCTTCTCGTAACAACGACAGTGCATGGATCAAATGCCCATGAAAGAAAGGTATGTACGTACATCCAATCATTCTGGGGGGTTTGTATTCTGATGAGGCACCAGTGATTGATGAACTAACATGGGTGTATGCTAATTCGTGACGAACAAAAAGGCATACATTGTCTACATGGGAGAGCTGCCGGAGGCGGAAACTTCTGTCATGGACGACCACCACAACCTGCTTTTGACGGCAATTGGAGAGTACTAGTCAAAACCTTAACCTTCTGTCATATCAACATTGTTAGATTGTTTTTTTTCTTTCTTTCCGGTGAACAATTATTAACGATCATCATCTCATGTACTAGCATTAATATTAATTAATGTTTGCAGTGAGAAAGTAGCTAGAGAATCCAAAATATATAGCTACAAAAAGAGCTTCAATGGGTTCGCAGCCAGGCTATTGCCCCACGAAGTAAAGAGAATATCAGGTGAGATTATGACTCTCAAGATTGATGTGATATTATAATTTCCTCTCATATTATATATATACGCTTGCATTGACTGCCAGATGAAGAGGGAGTGGTATCGGTGTTTCCAAACACATTGCTCAAGCTTCATACGACAAGATCATGGGATTTCTTAGGAATGCGAAAAACATTTAGAGGAGGAAACCGCAAAGTAGAGAGCGATATCATTGTTGGCCTCTTGGATACAGGTTGATAAACTTCTTTTTTTCCCCTACCCATCCCTGACATACACAAAAGTTTCTTAATTTCTCAAATGAATTGAGAAATATGAATCAATATTTATTATTATGATTATATATGTAGGAATTTGGGTAGGTGCTCCCAGTTTCAGCGACAAAGGCTATGGGCCTGTTCCAGCTAAATGGAAGGGAAAATGTGTTACGGGTGGCAACTTCACTGGCTGCAACAGGTAAACTTCCCGGAAGAAATGATAGGAAAAATGTTCGAATGAACTATTTAATTGAAATGATATAACTTTTTTTATATTGGGTTTATAAACTGGGTTGGAGCAAAAGTCGGAAGACAATATTCAAATTCAAGATATGCATTTATAGCGATCTCATGTGTTAAATAATTAATTATTTTAAAAGCTTAAGCCGATAAAAAATAAAAAATTTAATTATTTAATTAATATTTTAATGTTGGATATTATGGTTGTAGACTACTTGTAGTAATGCCATGTTAATAATTAATTTCTAAATTAAACCTAGTGTATGTAACTAAATTAAATCTAATATATGATTATGTGTTCCTAGCTTGTGCATATATATGTGCATGCAGGGATGTAAATATATTGTCATTCAAGTTTCAAATTAGTGAATACTGGAAATTTTTTTATACAGTAGGTGTAGAATTTTTCTCATTCTATTCATGAAACATGGGCAGAAAGGTGATAGGTGCAAGGTACTCCAATCTAGAGGACCAAGATCCTGGTACGGTGAATCTTAGTCCAGCCGATGACGATGGCCATGGCACTCACACTTCCTCCACTTTAGCCGGAGTACATGTTAGGGGCGCCAGCCTCTACGGCATAGCTAAAGGCACGGCACGTGGTGGCGTACCATCGGCGCGCATTGCTATGTACAAAGTATGCTGGACCATGGGTTGCAGCGACATGGATCTCTTGGCAGGGTTTGATGATGCCATTGCTGATGGGGTCGACTTGATATCGGTTTCTATTGGTGGCCCCTCCAGGAACCTTTTTGAGGACCCGATTGCCATTGGAGCTTTTCATGCCATGAAGAAGGGGATTCTGACTTCATGCTCTGCTGGGAATGATGGGCCCTACACTTCAACGGTGCAAAATATTGCTCCGTGGATCATGACTGTTGCTGCCAGTGGCATTGATAGGCAGTTCAGGACGGTGGCCACTCTCGGTTCCGGCAAGAGATTTTTTGTAAGTCTAATTCATTATTTTCCATTTAATTTTTTAGATAATTAAGAATTTTTTTTTATTTTAAAAAAAAACTTAGAGAACTCGTTCAATTCGAACAATATACTCCCTCAATTTTTCAATCAACCTTTTAACTACTGAACTTTTTCACGTTTTTCATTTTACAATCTCCCATTCAAAGCTGTTTACGTGGCATTAATGGGTCAATGCCATGTAAGCAGTTTTGCCACGATAGTTGAAAAATAATTTTTTACTTTTAAAGTAATTTTTTTTAACATGTGGCATATGAAGTGACAAAATTGTTTTACGTGGCATTAATGAGGTTAATACCACGTAAACAGTTTTGGAAGAAAAGAACGACGTGATGGATGAAAAAATTTGAGTTAAAAGTCAAATTAAAAATTCGAAGGAGTAAATTCAAATCGAGCAAAAACTCATATCAAAATTTTCATAATCTAATATAATATCATAAATGCAATTATATGATTTTAAACCTTCACTCCACACCTAATAAATAAAACTAGTAATTTTAACACACTAATATTGTATTGTTTTATCCATTGGTTGGTAGGGAATTGCGATCAACACATTTTCACCGAAGAGAAAGATGTACCCTTTAACCAGTGGAACCCTTGCAGCTAACAGTAGTGGAGATACCTTTGGGAATGCCAGGTATGATTTTAAGCTTGATTTTTGGTACTGAAGTTTAAAAGCTATCTACTTTCTTGAATTCTGATCGATTAACATGAGTTCGGGGTGATGATAGTGCTTGTGACTACGGGACTATAAGCATGGATAAGGTGAAGGGAAATATCGTGTTCTGCATGGGAAACAGCGGCCAGGATTACACCATCAAACAGTTGGGTGGTGCTGGGGCGATCATGGCACTTGATGAACGGACAGATATAGCTTTCACCACTCTTGTCCCCGGGACCTTTGTCCTCCCCATCGATGGCATAAGGATTGAACACTACATTAATTCTACCAAGTAGGTTTGATTATAAATGTCAAAAAAAGCGTGTCCACTGCATGTATTTACCACTGAGCTCTGTTTTGGGATGAATTAATTGCAGAAACCCTCAGGCTGGAATAGAAAAGACAAAAACTTATAACATTAGTGCTCCCTTTGTGGCTTCCTTCTCGTCCAGAGGTCCTCCATCAATCGCCCTCAACATCCTTAAGGTAAAATCTCTCTCTAATAGGGATCCCAGCAATTGAGCTGCTTGAATTACATGCAATCCTGCTCACAAAGATGAGTACTGCAGCCTAGAGTTTCGCAGCCCCTCTCTTTGTGGAATTGCTCAAATTACGTGCAATTCAAGTAGTCAATTATAGGGAATCCCGGACAGGCTAAGGTTGCTGCAGCCCCCCTCTCTCTCTCTCATGTACTAATTGTCAATGGACAGCCTGATATCGCTGCACCAGGGCTAGACATATTAGCTGCTTATTCAAGACTGGCAACAATAACAGGGGATCCAACTGATAAGCGGCATGCTTTATTCAACATAATATCAGGAACATCTATGGCTTGCCCTCATGCTGCAGCAGCTGCTGCCTATGTCAAGTCCTTCCACCCTGACTGGTCACCTGCTGCAATCAAGTCTGCTATCATGACTACTGGTGAGGCCTCCTAAGCTACATACAGTGAATTAAGTTTCTAAATCCATTTAAAAATATTGACGAAATTCTTGCTCATACCTAGACTAAAATCAGTTTCTAAATCTATATTTTTGTCAACTCCTTGATTTAGCCACACCTATGAAAATCAAAGAAGTGGAGGCCGAGCTGGGCTCCGGATCAGGACAGATAAACCCAATAAAGGCAGCACACCCTGGACTAGTCTATGACATTTCCATCAGCTCCTATATCAGATTCCTATGCAAACAAGGCTACAACGGCACGTCCATTGGCCTAATTGCTGGGGGCCACAAGAAATATGACTGCTCCAAGTTTCAGCCTGCACAAGGCACTGATGGCCTCAATTACCCTAATCTGCATACCCAGCTCAAGAAAAACAGTTCCAGAATTCTCGCCACCTTCCACCGGACTGTGACCAACGTAGGGCACGATAAGTCGGTGTACAAGGTGAAGGTGACATCACCAAGAAGTCTTTCTATCAGGGTTTTCCCAGAAACTTTGAAGTTCAACAGCTTGCACCAAAAGATGTCTTTTAAGGTTGTGGTGAAGGGCGGTTTAAAGCGGAATGAGACTCAAATAATATCGGCTTTACTAGAGTGGAAAGACTTCAAGCATAGTGTGAAGAGCCATATCCTTATTTATAGGCCATTAGAGTAGGTCTACTTCGGTTCTATTCATGCTTCTTGTAGGCTTGTAGCCAATTTCTTCACCTTCTATTGTCAGTTGCTTGGTAGTTTTCCAAGTGGTTCAATCTTTGTTGTGCGGTTCAGGATCAAATAAAGAAAAAGAACCACTTATTTCAACCCAACGTGTCTTTTCCATTCAACTCCAAGATCCTTTTTTTTGTCAAACAGATATCTTTAAGGGGTGTCAGCAAAGTTGCTTGACAGAAAGCTCAAAGCTACATATAGAAGGATTGAGGCTTATGTTTTTATCCAAGCAGTGCAATGGACAAAACTTGATCCACATACCTGTTGGTGCAACAAATACAACCCAGAGTGTCTGTAACGTGAAAGGATAGATTTCAAAGAGAATGCCTAGTTAAAAAATGCAATGCAGAATCCTGCAGATATGACAATAACCCTGAAAACAGTATGACTCAATAACGTAAGCTCAACCTTATTGATAAACTGTTCTCGCTGCAAAAAGGACTATAAGTCATAACGTGTAGTTACAAGAGGTCAGCACTCTGCTTTTCCTTCGCTGCCCTTCTCCAACTTAAAGCCCATCAAATGGCAGCTTTGTATGATTAAGAACGTGCTCATTTACTCACAAAACTTCCTAGAATAAAGCACTCAGAAAATAACACTCTTGAAGAATCCCTCTCATCTCTTCCTTGAAGAGTTTTCACTCGCATCACATCGAAGAATCCTAGAAGACAAAGTCTTGAAACTCGGTCAGTCTTAAAGATGGCCTCTGTTCTTTCAAAGGCCTTTTATGGTTACGATCAATTGTACTACACCTGGCAAATTCTCAACGATTTCTTTATAACTAAGCACTAAGCCCATGCAAAAACTAGGGACAAACGGTTCTTTTGATTTCTTCACCCAACTCTTGGCTATACAACTCAACAGCGCATCCGACATTGACGGCCATGGAGATTCTTTAGCTTTGTCAGTTCCTTTCTCCTCTTTCTCGCTTCGGCTGCAGAAACCACATCAATTAGCTTCGTACTTGGGTAACCGACTGATTCCTGCTTCTTTTCTGGCATAGCATTGACAATATGACAAGCTGTTGAAGGTGTTGCAATATTGGGAGGGTCATCTGATAGGGGCCTGCTCTCGTGCTTGACAGTAGATTCAGGTTGGGCACAATTTAGTGGTGGTGTAAAGAGCATTTCCTTGGAGTGAGCTCCTGTATGCTGACCGCCTCCATCCGGAGGGAATCCAACTGGGGTCTCACTTAGATCATTAGGAGGTCTGACTTCTGTTGAGCCAGAAGCTTCTGTCTTTACTTTAATGGGGAAAAAGCAATAGGGGTTCTCTTCATCTGAAACAATTTTTGAAGATGAACTAGCATCATATTGGTTACTATCAGAAGTTTCATCTTCTTTGTTTTTCACACCAATGTAGGGCTGAGGTTGGACTCCATTCCCAAGATCAGGAAGAGGGAAGAACCAAGGATATGGGAGTACATATAATGGGGTTCTTGGCCCATTGACATCCATGCGGTTTTCTTGTGCTTGAGAAGTACCAGGCCTACAAGTAGCACTTTGTCTCCCATGCAGTGATTGAACATGATTTGAAGATTGAATGATAGAAGGCCAGAAATCAGGCGTAAATAGAGGATGGTTATACCAGAGCAATGGGAAATTTGTAGATGAAGAGAAGGCTGCAACATCAGCTGACTTATGCTCCCATGGAGTTTCCTCGATCTCAGCCTTTATTGCCTTTGCCATCTGCTTAAATCGTAGAGCATGTCAAAACAAGTGGAAATTCTTTTAACATCAAACATCTCCAAAATGTGAACTTCAACTTACCTGTTCCTTCAAGTGTTTATTTGTGGTTTCCAAGGACTGATACTCTTTCAAAGCCAGCTCCTTTTCCTTCTCATTAGAAATGTCACGATATGGGAACAAATTAATGAGATGATGTTTAAATGATTTCAAGGGGTGGAAAAAAGATTACAACTACTATAAATACTACAAGAACATTTTTTAATACCACTTCCATACTACATGCCCTTGTCCATTAGAGAGAGAGAGAGAGAGAGAGAGAGAGAGAGAGAGAGAGGGAGAGAGAGAGGGAGAGGGAGAGGGAGAGGGAGAGAGAGAGAGAGAGGGAGGGAGGGAGGGAGGGAGAGAGAGAGAGAGAGAGAGAGAGAGAGAGAGAGAGAGAGAGAGAGAGAGAGAGAGAGGGGGGGGAGGGAGGGAGGGAGGGAGGGAGGGAGGGAGAGAGAGAGAGAGAGAGAGAGAGAGAGAGAGAGAGAGGAGAGAGAGAGGGAGGGAGGGAGGGAGGGAGAGAGAGAGAGAGAGAGAGAGAGAGAGAGAGAGAGAGAATAAGCTGTATAAGAAGATACTGATAATAGGGGGACTATTCCCTACCCTTTTCAAACTTTCATTCTCCCATGCCAGATCGGCAGCTTTTCTGGTTAAATCCTCACATAGAGCCTGGACACCAGAAGAAAATCTAATTTAAGTAAACTAACATTTTTTTTAGAATGTCGTGAATGCATCTATGTCGTAATTGCATTGTATTCAAGACTTGTAATTCGTTTAACTTGTCACTGCAGACAATGCTACTTGCATGGAAAATAAAGAATATGGATACATTGAAGTTTTTTGACATATATTTTTTTTGATAATTAATTTTTGACATATATATACTACAAAAATTGTGTCAAGTAAAGGCAAGTAAATTAATTTCTTCATGCCATGGAGTGAACAGTTCTTTAAATTCATTTATAATGGTTAGTTAATTATTTTGAAAAGTAAAATGTAGATAAAATGTTTTCTCTAATCGTTTAATAATTTTTTACAAATTAACAATAACAAATGTTATACTTTTACTTTATGGCTACAACACTTTGACTTGACTAACAAAAAAAACCAATTTATGGTTCACCTATTTTAGGCACTCACAAACACATCAGAATAACTTATCTCTGTAGCTGTTAAACGTGAAGAGCCCATTGATTTGTATGACGACATCTATTTTCTAGAAACCACTTTTCATTGAGAAAACAAGTAATTACATTTGGGCAGTTATCCCAAAATGAAAAACTAAAACACATGTTGCTAAAGAGCAGAACTTAAGAAAGCCCATTTTACATTGACTTGGGTGACCGTATTGGGTGCTGGATGCAGGTGCTTATCTTGGTATCAGATTTGTGTAATCCCCAGATTTAAGGACGCAAAGACACAGCTAAATCATTAAAACTGAAAAGTTATCTTGGTTGACTTCTATTGAATTTAGATCTTTTTACTAAACCAAAAGATCCATGCAAACCAAGGGACAGATTAGGAAGAAAGTCTCAAGGAACTTCTACACGCTAAGAAATGTTTTCCGAATAGCATAAAATCCCTTACTCATGTTATCAAATGTCCAACACAGGCACTACAGGTACTTTGAAGTGTCCATGTTAAATAACTGAAACATAAGACTTAATAAATTAGTCAGCATCTAGATTACTACTAAGGCATACTGAGAACAGTGAAAACAGTGACAGTGGCAGATCCACTACTGTTGCTAGAGTTGTTTAACAAGGTAAAGTAAATTCCCAGTAAGAGGTGCTGCTTGGAGTATAATTATAGTGAATTTTCCCACTCCCATATGTTTTTAACACCCCAAGCTCAATTTGATCACCTGCCTGCAGCAATACTTAATGACTGTTCTTCACCTATACTAAGTATGAGGCTGGCAACCTTCAAGATAATCATTCTTTACGGTTAGTAGCTTACCTGCCTGCGGC
This sequence comes from Alnus rubra, assembly GCA_028654335.1. Lineage (NCBI taxonomy): Eukaryota > Viridiplantae > Streptophyta > Magnoliopsida > Fagales > Betulaceae > Alnus > Alnus rubra. The sequence continues at coordinate 2,338,722 of JAJPGS010000281.1, forward strand.
GAATTGTCTGCCTAGCTGACTCTCTGTTTGCTAATACCCTGCGTATTCTCCGTTCTTCCTTTTCAGTCTAAACAGGAAAGTTTCAATTAGAAAAGCTGTAATAGAACGGCATTCCAGAGAAACAACATTTGAGAGCTTCAGTACCTCAGTTAAATTTCGTCTTGATTTGCGGAAACCAAATGACGTGTAACTTGTGGTGCAGTTACGAGTTGGAAAAGGCCATTCAGAATCCTGCTCAGCCTTCAATTCTGTTTTTCTGGGGTTCTGCTCAGTCTTTTCGGATTCTAACAATACAGTTGTGCACCTCTTTTCACATTGCTGCTGACTTACTACTGCTTGATCCTGCTATAAACAAAAATATTTCTCAAGTCCTGCACAAAATAGTGCGACTTGGTGACCCAAAAATGTTTAAATTCAAATGTCATTTGGTTGTCTAACCAAATAGAGTCATATATAAATCTAGGAACCTAAATGAAAACAAAAAGGGAGAAGCGAAGGAGAAATTCAAAGTAGTGTTTTGAGTGATGCACTCAACTCATGGGACTCCTTCCACATTCTATATTTGTCGTGTCAAGCACAATATTTGTGAAAATATTCGGAAGAAATTTCAACAACAGTCACTAACTTTGTATGTCTTATCAGCTCAACTTCAATATTCCATCTCTTATATCTATTGGCTTTGGTCTTATAGCCCTTTATACTTCTATAAATAAAAAATAAATAAATAAATTCGGTTCGTTCGAGGTATGGTGTATCTCTTACCTTCATTACAATAAAATTCCACACAGAATCACCACATTCTCATTTCCACTTCCTCTTAAGCTTTTTTGTCACATTGAAGGTGTATTATATAAAGTGTTCTCACATCATGTTAGCTTAAGCTTTTGAAATAACCGGTAATTTAACGTGATATTAATGCAGAAGTCCTGTTTTCAAACCGAACTCTACATTTTACCAGCGACTCACTTAATTAACAAGTGTTAGAATATAAATTAAAGGATAGATAAAACTTTGGAATCGGTGTTAATTTAACATTCATCAACTCAAAGAGACAGGTAAGAGTATTTTTTTTTTTTTTTTTTTTTTTTTTATAATAAGTAACAGGTAAGAATATGTATTAATTCATGGTCCATTTTATATGCGTACTATTTTAAGCTGCAGAGTTTAATTGAGACAAGAACCAAGTTAGGATCCTCACCCACAATAGACAGTCAGACTCCCATATCACAAACACAAATATAGCATACCCAATAAGCTACCTCAGTCTCTGAACTCTCTCTCTCTTATTCCTCTAGTCAGTAAAGAGATTAAATTTACTACTTTTGGACAAGCAGAATCTTTTAATACAAAAACCCAAGACTTTTAGTACAAACATTAAAAAAAAAAAAAAAAAAAAAAAAAAAAAAATGAGAAAGTGACAGTTCCTAGTAATCTAAACGAACTAACCTCAGCGAGATCCGAAGAGCTAGGCACCGAGTCCACCACCCGGTTCAGCTTCAACGCCGAGTCACCCGGCGGCGACTCGCTCTTGACTCGCTTCCTGGCGCGTTTCCCTTTGCTCCCCCATTCCCTTCCACCACTCGCTCGCACCGCCAAATAAGCCAAGTCCGCCAGAGCCTCCGCCGCCTCCAGCTCTATCCTCACCAACGGATCCGCCACGTCAACCGCCGCCGACACCGAAGACGACGTCGTGGAAACAGACGAGCACGACAACGAGCTCCACACATAACATCTCTCGGAACCCATAGCTAAGACACGGAGAGAGAGAGAGAGAGAGAAAGAGCTACTAGTGTTCCTTCAGAGAACAGCAAGGTATCGTACAGACTACAGAGAGAGAGAGAGAGAGAGAGTCTGTTTTTGTGGGTGCCGAAACTAGTTATTAGACTAGTTAGCTAAAGCCCACAGAATGTATCGGGTCGCCACTTGTCACGCCAGCTCACGGCTAGACATCTTTGCTACTCGGGCTGAGGGATCCATAATCGCCACGTCTCAGTCGTGCCCACGTAGGCGATTTCGCACGTGCTAATCCTCGCGCGTAAACAGTCGGTGTGGAGTTGAAGGACACGTGGGCTGTTCATTTAGAGAACTGATTCCCGTACAACACTTTACAACAAGTGTACAACAGCCTTCTCACATGGGTGGGGTCCACAGTGTGTGGGTCCACCCCATGTGAGAGGGCTGTTGTACACTTGTTGTAAAAGTGTTGTATTTCTATCATTTTTCGTTCAATTTAACAGCCAAGTGTGTTTTAGTGATTGTGTGCGTTTCAGTTCCATAGCGTTTTTGCCGGGTTTTTTTAGGTGCGAGTGGATACGTGGTTGTGGGAGGACCAAAAAGACCTTTTCTTACATTTTGTAGAATGTTTTTCCCTTTTTTTTTATTATTATTATTACTTTTTTTTTTTTTTTTGGTCCTATTGAAAATTTTGGTTAAAACTGCTGCGTAAAATGGTTTCTCTTTATATTTTTGTAAACTATTTTTCGCATTTAAATTTCTTATTCTCACTCACACACTCGCTCGCGGAGTTGCGGGTCATTCTTCGACGCATGAGATGTCGTTGGCCAAAATTCTAACATCAAACAATTTAGGTCGAAACAAACAAGCTTTAGAGTAATGATATTCTTGAAAAAAAAAAAAAATCAAACCAGTTTATTATAATAATTTTATATTGGTTAATGTAATATATTTTAAATGAATGACATGAAAAGCTACTTAAAATACACTACCTTAATAATGTGAAATAGGCGTAAAAAGTAACATTATTCTTTTATTTATCAAAAAAAGATCTTAATTATTATTTTTCAATTAAGTGATCAAGTTTTTTCATATTAATATTTATGATTAAAAATTTTGTTTGGACAAGTAAATTTTATAAAAATAAAATGAAAAATTATATTTATTGTCGTGTAGTGGAAAAGACCCAGCTTGTCCATTGCACCGGGTCCTCATCCATTTATCTGCATGTATTGCCGGTCTGTGTCTGTCTCTACTCTAGACTCTCTACTATGGCCTATGGGAAAAGGCTGGGATTTCCTTATCTCGTACTGGAACACACTTCCAAAAGTGCAACCGAGGTTATCGGTTACAGCTTGTGCCCACTTGCTCCGAACTGGCTCGCTATTGGGCCACTTTCTCTGACGACCTTTTTCAAGGTCATCATCCAATCTATACCACTTTAACATGGCATATTGGTATAGGACTTGAACCTTGGGCTGGGCCGTTTGAGGATTCAAGTTTGGGCTTACTTTTTGTATTGGGCCTCTTGTGTAAGTCCATTCTATGTAGAGAACCTGATCCCACAAGGCCCAGGATTTTACCATGTATAATATAAAGTTTTCGAGGTTGGGCCACGTAAATTAGTTTTTTTTTTTTTTTTTCTTTGAGCTACAACAAGGGAAGGGGAGAGGGGAAAGACACGTAAATTATCACTTTTTTTTTTTTTTTTTAAAAAAAGAAAAAGAAAAAAAGAAAGAAAAGGCAAAAGGAGAAACTAGAGTGGCTACTCGTTATTTGAACAAGATATTGACCATGTAGACTAAAAAAAAGGGAGTACTATGAGTCTATGACATAAACTAGGGCACCGAGTACCACCAAATCTTTATAGGGATTCAAAAAATGGAATATCTTCAAAAATACTTGACTTTTTCTAGACTTTCCATATGTGCCATGCAACTAAATAGTCAGAAAATATATAAAAAAGAATTCCCTGCTCGTCGCAGCCCCTCACCGATCAGCCCTCTCTCTCTCTCTCTCTCTCTCTCATTTTCATATTGCTCTTCAAACTCCTTGAGTACTATACCGGCCAACATGGACTTACATGGGCTTAAAGCACAGCACAATAACTTGATCCAATCCATGTTTTACGAGGTAATTGCATATATATGCTTCTCCCTCCCTCCAACAGCATATATCTTATTTGGGTTTTTCATTTTTGGTCAATTGTGGTTATCTTATAGTTTATCAAATTTTTCGTTTTGGTTGATTCTTAATTTTCACCTACTGACCGGCAAGTATTAGACTACTGACCAAGTATTGTCAACTTAGTAAATTGTTAGGCCAATTTTCACATTTTCTTTTTCAAATAACTTCCCGGATTTTAAACATTAAAAAAAAAATTAAAAAAAAATTGACATTTTCAACATGTTTTTGCCAAGCTTTGTTAGAGAAACTGTCTCAAACATATGATTTGCATTTTGCAGGGTATGTTGGACAGCCAGTTTGCTCAAATTCAAGTTCTGCAAGATGCAAGCAATCCCAATTTTGTCGCGGAAGTGATCATGATATTTTGTAAAGACGCGGAAAGGATCATATTGGAAATGAACAATTATCTGTAATCTTTTAGACGCTTTTGCCATTTTATATCTACTAATTAATTGATCCATGCATTTTGGGTATAATTTTTGTATTTTGAGATTATGATCGATCTACTTGCAGGGTTCAGCAAGATGTGGATTTTAGCAAGCTAAATAGTTTTGTGCATCAACTAAAAGGAAGTAGCTCAAGGTAATATGCTGCTTCAATATATCACTATAACTTTAATTTGATAGCGAAAAATAGTTAATTTATTCATTTAATTTATATTTTAACACTCTCACTCTCACACGTGGGTTCAAACTCTCCTTTAATTAGTGAGATTCAACACGTGGAATATTTAATTGAAATGTGAGGTGAATCACGGAGACAAGACTTGAACGATCTTTACTCTATTACCATGTTGAATTATCACTTACTTATCTTAAAAGCTTAAGCGGATGAGAAATTGTTAATTTAATAATTTAATTTATATTCTTCGTACTCTGCTTACATAATTGCTACTAGCAACCTTGTTCATGAGGTCCACCCTATGAATGTTAGTTAGATTAGACATCCTTTAAATTTTTTTCACTTTTAATGTAGATTTGGCTAAATATTCAAGATTATTCATTTTCTTTTATTTTTTTGCTTCACAATCTGTATATGTAAATGTATTCTGCAAATGAGTAGGAGAAAATTCATGGGAATTAAAGGAGTTTGAAAGAAGATCAGAATCACCAAGTTCTCTTCTTTTAGATTGACATACTGTTCTTCAAAAGGAAATGATTATATCATAAGAATATCGATCTTGCTGATCAGTTATATTTGACCTATTAATCTATAAAGTTTGAATAAACTTTCCTCAGTATTATGATGACTTGATTAATTATCTAATAAATCTTACTCATTTTGCTGCACTTCGTCTCCCAGCATTGGTGCGCAGCACTTGAAACTGGCTTGTACTGATCTACATCAAGCTTCTGAAGACAAAAACAAAGAAAGGTTAACTCTAATACTATTTATCACGATTGTATTATACTCCAAAATGACTAATCACTATTGAAAGTCTCTAGATCGAAATGTGAGATTTAATTAGTATATATCCATGCAAAACACCTTTATAATCCTTCGAACCAATGTGAGACTTAACACAATTCTTTCAGAATATGTGATGTCACAAGTGCTCTTTTGTACTTCATGACAAAGTATATATTTTTGGCTATACTTTTCAATAATTTTTATCCATACAGGTGCCAACAAGCCTTAAATAGAATCGCACACAAATATTGTCTTCTGCGAAGCAAATTTCAAACCCTAATACAGGTAATCCATATATAAGATGTAATTTTTTTTTTATATTATGATTTAACTTAATGGTATGAAGAAAAGAGCTTCTTTTTTGTATATTCCTTAATTAACCTTGTATATGTCACTTATATGATTCTCATTTAGTGGGATAAAAACTCTTTGTAGCTTTGTTTCTTGCCAAGTAGGTAGAATAATAAATGTAATATGTGGAATTTTGTAATTGGGTGAATTACACTAATCCTCCTTGAGATTTAGGGAACTATTAGAGATTTGCATCCTATTTTCAATGTTAGAGTTATGTATTGTACTTGTACTTTTATATCACCATATAATTTTCTATATAAACCCCTCAGTGGGGTAGCTTGTAAATATATAATGAATTGATGTGTATAAGAAAGATGTAGGTGATTGAGCCATCATGGACATAGGCCTCTATGGGTGAACAACTATGTCAACTTCTCTAACATTCAAAATGACTTTTCATCCCCTGAGACAAGTATTTTTATTTTTGAATGTTCCTTTATAGTTGTTATTATCATTATTTGAGATTATTTTGAATAGAAATTTACCTTGAGAAATGGGGGATTTTTCAGCTTGGTTAGTTTGCAAATCTCTCCGGTCTCCTCCCTCAGACAAATATCCTCTCTCTGTTTAGGACCGGAAGAATTTATAGAAACTTCAAATTGTTACGTATGTAGTCTTTGTTACGTATTGGGTCCGTTAAAAAGTATTATCTATTAGGTTATTCGGTTCAGTAGTGTTTTATTGTCTTACTAGTTGTTTTATTAGTTTATTATTGTTGTGTGAGTAGACGTCTCATGTTTATCTTTTTATGTTGTTATTTAGATATGATTAGGTCTATCTCTTTTATCTAGGAGTCTTGTTGACAGCAGGTTAGATTGTTGAGTTTTGAGTCAAATGAAAATTCAACTCTATTTTTCATTGTATTCCGTTCTTTTAAATATTGCTTTGTTATTGAATAAAAGTAATCAATCAAGTAAATTATCAAATCTTGTGTTTGTAAGTTCAGAGTATCAGTCTATCAGAGCACCTCTAATTGCTCATAAGAGGTCTAAGATTCCTCGAAAATCCTACCAAATCCTCCAAAGACAAACTATTTTTGTGGAAGTTGATTGGAATGCCATTCCCTCCCGCAACAATCTGTCTAGATTTTTTCCTCTGCATCAAGAAATCCTCTGCCCCGTTTGCAATTCAGCCCCAATAAACTTCTGAACACCTCTTCCTATTCTGCCACCTCTGCTTCTCCTCTATTAGACCTTTCCCTCGATAGTAGGAAGGATCTCCCTTGTAATTGTGTTTTGGTTTTGGCTTCCTTCGCTTGTATTAAAAAAAAAAAAAACACTTAAGCTTTATACATGCCCCATTTTGCTGATTGTTTATCATGAAGAAGATTGATGCCACATAATATTTCTTCCTTCGATATACTCCTGTTTAAGGCACAAACTGTTACATGAAAACTTAACAAGAACGATAGATATGGTAGGATTTTTGAGGAATCCTAGACTTCTTATGAGCAATTAGAGGTGCTGTAAACTCACAAACACAAAGTTTGATAATTTACTTGATTGATTACTTTTATTCAATAACAATGCAGTATTTAAAATAATGGAATACAATAGAAAATGGAGTCTCACATGAAATAGAACTTCTATTTGATTCATAACTCAACAACCTAACTTAAAAAGATAAAAGAGATAAAACCTAATCATATCTAAATCACAACCTAAAAAGATAAACATGCATGAGACATCTACTCACACAACAATAGTAAACTAATAAAAACAACTAATGAACTGAACAACTAGTAAAGCAATAAAGATAATTTTTCCTAACAGACTTAATACCTAACAAAGGACTACACGCACCTAACACAAACCAATTCCAGCAACTCCATGTTCCAGCCTTATTTTCCTCTTACTTTTAGTTTCAGATTTCTTTTTGGCATTTCAAATTTGTTTTAACTTTGTTTCCTATTTGGCTTTTTTGGTGGGCAGCTGGAGAAGACGATCTCTGCCATTGCGACCAACCGGCAATTACTGGATAGCAAGTATGTTGATGGGTCAGCATGACGTTTCTGAGTATTAATGGTTATCATCATCTTTTATGTGTGAAGAAGTGTATGGTTCTTACATTCTTGACTTCTTTTCACAGCTAGTGCCTAGGAAGTAGATGAACCCTCCTCTCCATTTTGTTTACAGCATCTTTGAACGTCAGAAGTAGAAAACTAGAGAATAAAAACATGTTCAATGCAGACGTGACATGACAACATTAGAAATTGTCTTTAGAGGCAATTTTGCTAATCATGCAGATGCAGTCAGATTATACTTTCACTGACAAACGGTCAAATTTTCTATTCCCCCCAAACATTCCAAGTAGGAAAAGCAGGAGGTGATTATTGAAGATAAATATCTGGTGAGTCTTCAGAGTGGTTTGAGCCTAACAACGTTATATATATATTTCAACGTGAAAATCCATCACAGGTGAAACTCCGACAATCTCCTCCTCATCTGTGAATCTCTACAACAAATTAACAACCGACCCTTTTCCCCCTCGAGCAATGCAGACCATACCGTCAAGTAATTGCAGGTTCAACCCTATCTATCTGAAAACAAGCAACGCAAACAATACCGTCAGACAATCATCTGTGATGACAATTAAACTACCAAGACCACAAACAATTAATGCGAACAGAAAAGATAAAGGGCAGGTTTTGGTATATAAGAGTAAATCCATGAATGGAATAGCTATTCTGTCATTTGATTATGCCACCATTGCTAAGAATAGCCATTCGATCTCCTAAGATGAAGAATAGTGATTCTTCTATAAAAACCATTCCAGGTGTCGTCTCCCCCACAAGGGGGCGGTTGGCGACCCATGTGAAAGACGACGAATACGAATACGAATAATTTTTCAAAAAAGAAGAAGTTTTGGTATAGTATTTTTATAAGGGTATTTTAAGAAATATGGTTGAAATCCAATTATATTTCAATTAAGAAATTTGGTCATTCATGTATTGTCATCAAACAATCATTTCATTTCTATTTCTTGTATTCGCTATAATGTTCCAAGGCAGAACTATAATTTTAGGTTTGGGGAGGACAAAGCTAAAAAAAAGAAAAAGAAAAAGAAAACAGAAGAGGCAGCAGGGTAAAAAGTTAATTTTAAAAGAATTTATATATATTTTTTTATTTAAAAAAAATATATGGGAACATCCATTGTGGTTCTGCTGTTGGTAATGTTCATTTTGGTTTTTAGGTAACCATCGTTCCAATGTGCCAAACCTACCCAAAAATCAATTTACTGACAATATAACCTGAAGATCGAGGACACAACTGGTCAGTATTTTTTAGGGAAAAAATAAATTAATGGCCAGTACAAAATCCTGCATTTCACACTGTTTTCAGGAAAATATATAATTCCAAGACAATGTGATGAGAGGGAACGGTTACCTGAACGTACTCCATGAAGGTTTCCTCCATCTTCTACTAGAAATGATAAGAAACGGTCGAGGGTTTCTTCTCCAGGCCAGTAATGTCCACCACTATTAGCAGAGATGGACTGAAACGTCAAAGCAATCGAGGATCAGATGCCATAGATTACATAGCAGATCATTGATTTCGCAAGGGCAACAAACATGTTATTGCCAGTGCCAACAACTTTCTCATGCATGAATTCCCTACCAACTGTACCTGGAGAATGCCATGCTCTGCCACCAGGCTTCCGGCAGCTGTCGTAGCACCTCCAGCCAAGAAGCTAGAATGATGGAACCTTCCTTTCTCTTTCTATAAGGTCTTAAGAAAACCGATTCGGCTTGGATTTATTTTAGTCCAAACTAGCTAGACCTGATGAGATTGGGACATGTCTTTTATTACTTTTATGCATCCTCTTATGAGACACATATCTCAATTCTAGCAGATCTAATTTCAACTTAAGATAGACCTGAGCATAGGAATATGAGAAACTTGTCAAAAAAAAAAAAAAAAAACTTCACTTATAACTCTCGATCGTTCATCACTTTTGTAATTAAGTACTCAAACTTTAAAAAGTGTCAATTAAGGGTATTCATCTTTTAATGTTTTTCAATTATTTCAACCATCCGTTATAATTTTTCGTTAAATCTAGTCAAAATTCTAAAAATACGTACCCTTTTTTTTTTCAAAAACAAAAAAACAATTTATAAAAAATTTCAAATATTCAAGCATGGGTATTTTAGCAAATTCCGTTAAATTCTGACCAACACCTAAATCCTTACAATTTTTCTTTCTGAAAACAATTAGGGGTATTTTGAGAATTTTGACATGATTTTATGAAAAATTCTAACGGACGGTTAAAGTTGAAAAAAAATTGAAAGATAGATACCTTAAATTGATACTTTTTAAAATTTGACTACCTAATTGCAAAAGTGATGAAACATTTGGGGTTATAAGTGAAGTTTTCCAACAAAAAAAAAAATTGAAAATTTTTGTGCTTTTTCAATCACTTACCCTTACTAGTTACCTACGTAGAGTCTCCCCCTGGTGCACAAAACGAATATCCGGCCACTTCTCCCCTAAGTGTATGAAATGAAGGTCATGTCCACTTTGGCTGTGAATAATTCTCCCCACAGCAACGTAACGATGTATATATTCATGTTGGATCCTCTCTACCTATTTCCATTAAATAAAAAATCAACTCTAAAATCTATATATAAAAAAAAAAAAAAAAAAAAAAAAAAAAAATCAACTCTAAAACAATCAGGGCGCCTTTGAAAATTCATTTTATCATGCAACAAAATGCATTTCAAAAGATATACCCAATTTCAATTAAATAGAAGCGTTAAATTTAATTGTTACATGGAATGATGGAAGCACATACAGGTCCAAGGTACTTAATTAACGCATTGTTCTCGGTGCTTTGATCTTGAACATTCATTTATATCCATCTTTTTGTCAGCTCCATGATCCAACCATGCAGTAGAGTAATCAAAAATAAATAAATAAATTTAATTATTTAATTAATATTCTAAAATACTGTATCGAAAAAAAATAGCTATCCTTAATTACCAGTAGAAAAATGGCTCACCAGCAAGATTGGATCTCAACCAATGGTTGAAGTACAAACGTACGTAAGCAATGCCCATAACGATGCCATGGATCAATCTTCAGAAAATATATGTATATATTACAGATAAATTAAAATTTACATAAACTTGAATTGAGAAAATAAATTAAGCAAAGAGGGCTGGAGTTAGAGATGGAAGAAAATATTATAGCTTCAATCCAATGCTGAAAAACCAATATATTTTACAACCATTTTTTTACCAACGGACATGATAGCTCATACAAATAGAAGTTATATTACCTGTTATGATACTATGGCAAATTATTAATTGTGAAGATATATAAGAAAGGCTTGTATATTTATGAGTAGGGTTAAAAGTCTCTCTTGAATCCCTTCAATAATAATGTGGCTTTTAAAATCATCATTGAACTTTTGATTGGTCAATATTGAATCTCGGTCAAATTGTAATTTAAAAACCACTTTATTTTTGAAATGATTCAAGAGAGACTTCTAAAATTACTCTATAGTTATGGATTCAGGGTCGACATACCGAGAAGCCTCCAAATTTGTTTAAAAAATATTAAGATTTTTTTTTTTTTTTTTTGGTGACTATTAATGATGGCTCCTTTAAAAAAAAATACATAATATATATATATATATATATATATATATATATATTCAATAAATCTGATCTCCTAAAAGTAAATTTAGGGTTAACAATTTTTGACACTACCTGCGAATCGGATACGAATACGACACGAAGTTATAGGGTTTGAGTTTATGCTAAACAGGTTCGGGTAATAAACGGGTTGACATTGGGTTAATTGGCCTAAACGAGTTGACGGGTCAACCGAATTAGCCCGAACCCAACACAATAAACCATTTTGCTAATCCTGTAAATTCTTATTTTTTAGTTCTGTTCTTATATGGATTGTCGGTAATAAAAAAAATGTTTCTTATAATTACACTACAACTAAACCCAAACTTTTTTTTTTTTTAACATGTCCACACAAGAAGGGGAAAAGGAGATTCGAACTAGTGATTTCCGCTTCATAAGGCGTGGTCCCCAATCGATTGAACTATCTCTTGGGGACAAACCCAAACTATTTGATATGATGGGAGGTACTCTTTTACTGATATACAAAATCTAAGATTATATGTATATATAATAAGCTAAGAAAATCAAATCTCAACAGTTACAGGAAAAACTAAAAACTAAAGAAAATTCATCAAACCAGGGGCGGAGCCAGCCCCTCCAAGTTGGGGGGGCCAAATTGAAAAAAAACAATTTGGGGGGCCAAAATTATAAAAAATAATAAAATTTGAAGCAAAATTTTAATTTTTTTAAAATTTTTTTTAATTTTTTGGGGGGAGAACCTTGGGGCTTGGGGGGGGCCACCGTGGCTCCGCCCCTGCATCAAACCCCAACAGTAACCACACCTTCTTCTTTATCTGACCCTAATTTTAAAAATAAAATAAAATAAGCAAAATAAAAATAAAAATTCCAAGAATCAAACCAGAGAAGCATTAAAGCCGATCCGAGTCCACCGAGTATTCGAACTCTCATTCAAGAAAGTCGTACTGCTGCATGTCAAAAAAAAAAAGTCGTACTGCTGTTCTGTGATACAAAGTGTATCACGTGCCGCCTAATTCATAATACTAATCATCATTATTTTTTCAGTTAAACATTCAAGAGATAAAAATAAATAAATAAAAAGAAACACAAACAATAATAGAGACTTGGAGTAAATATATATAAGGAATAATTGTACCGTTGGTCCCTGTGGTATGCCATAATTATTTTTCACTCCCTATGGTTTAAGAAGTGCATGGGAGGTCCTTGTGATATGCAATAATTACAAATCGATTCCTGGCGTTAAATTCTGTAAAAAAATTTAACAGATTCCGTCAAATATCACGTCAGCGCCACGTATCGCCATCTTATTGGCGACACGTGGCGCTGACATCCACATCTTAATAAAATAATATAAATTTATTAAACAATAAATAAATATACTTATTTAAAAAAAACAAAAAAGAAAGAGTGGTTCTTTTTTTTTTTTTTAAGTATATTTATTTATTTTTTAATAAATTTATATTATTTTATTAAGATGTGCATGTCAGCGACATGTGTCGCTGACATGGTATTTGACGGAATCTGTTAAAAAATTTAACAGAATTTGACGCCAGGGATCGATTTGTAATTATTGCATACCACAAGGACCTCCCATGCACTTTTTAAACCATAGGGAGTGAAAAATAATTATGACATACCACATGACCAACGGTACAATTATCCCTATATATAATACCTGCAGATATAGCTTCATTATAATGGCGTCCGCTAACATGCGCCGGTGGCTAAAGCTCCGGAACGTGCTCTGCAACTTCACAGCAGCTTGAGACTCGTCCATTTTTGTTGTTGAGAGAGAGAGCTAAAAGGGAGTACTTGGTTTTTTTGGAGTTTCAGCTCCTGGCTTTAATTAGCGGGAAATTAATCTACGTACGTACCAAATTTATTCTCATTTTTTTGTTATGTATAAATTCTTTTCCTTTTTCATCTCGTCCACTTTTGACTTTGTGGAAGTTGCGAGGTTCATTCTCGTACGTGCCTTTTCGTGGCGAGACACACGCAGGGTGGTGATCGAGAGACGACCGGCGGGGAGGAACGTACATGATGCGGGACAAGACCTAACAATTAATTGGGTCCTATAGTTTAATTTTAGTTTTATTAGTTAATTTTATGTTTCCTTTAATTTCAAGAGTCAAGTTTTATTTTTATTTTTATTATTATTATTATTTTAATTCAATAGATAGATTTTACCAAAATCAATTAGATTATGATATTGGATACTAACTGTTCGCATCTGCTATCCGCAACTATCTAGTATCTACACATACAGATACAGATATCAAAAATTAATATCCATTAAATTTACAACTGAGTAATGTTAAATCTACAATTGGTGTATAATTTGTTGACGAGTGTTGGAGTTATGTCAGCCATTAAAAAAAATATTCACACTTCCAATCACATATTGACACGTGTTAAAAAATTGTAAGAAATTTTTAAACTAATGTAAATACATATAGCATTTTTCATACGTATTTTCCATGCATGCTCGTGCAATTTGATTGTACGTAGATGGATGCGTCCATTTTTGACAGGTGTTAAGTCTAATTTTTAAATATATATATATATAACTTAATAAAAAAAATTAAAAACTAAGAAAAGTCATGGCATCTTTGACCTATATGTAGTTCCTAAAAGAAAATTATGAAACAAATATACATCTATATATATACACACGCACGTTTATTAATTCTAATCCCAACCAGGGATGACAAGGCTGAATTTATTAGAACCCATTATTGTTTAGAAAGACCGGGAGCTGGAAAAGAGGCTCACTCATCATGACGGAGGGCATTATTAAGGCTAGCAGACAAGCTGATCGAGGAACAAATGCACTGGTAGCGCTAACGACCCCATAGCATAAGGGGGAAGAAGTGGACGTTTCTTCTGATCAATCAAGTGCGCGCCCCTCCTTGGTTGTTGGGAGGGTGGGAATAACTAGTATATATTTTCATTGAAAAATAAATATTTTGGATTAGTGATAGTGTTTAAGCTGCATTTACTACAAATGGGCTGAGCCCGGATCTCATTAATTAGCTTAGCCCAATCGAGGGAATTGGAAGGGGGAATAATATTTGGCCAACTGGATGGTGGCCGAACCACCTCCTATGGCTGGCTTGTGAGTGGGTTGTTGGCCACATGCTAATTAACCATAGAGAATGGTTTGATCATTCCAAAATGGCTAAATCAAGAGTGACCAAAGCTATCTCTTGGCCATTTGGAGTGGCTCTATGATTGGCATGTGGGTGGGTGGTAGAACTAGGGCTGGCAATTTTGACACGACCCGATAATCCGACACGAACACGACACGAAATTAGCGGGTTTGGGTTTACCTTAAACGGGTTTGGGTCATAAACGGGTCGACCCGTTTATGACCCGTTTATATTGGCTTGGCGGGTCGTGTCACGGGTCACCCGCGGGTGACCCGTTAGACACGATTATGGTTTTTTTTTAAAAAAATTTATTATTATTATTAGCTAAACAGTAAAAAGTAAAAACACAAAAGACAAAAACCCTAACTTCTTCTTTTCTTTTTCGTTCAAGTCTTCAACGCCGCCCCCTTCTTCTTCTTCTTCTTCTTCTTCTTCTTCCATTTTCTTTCTTCTTCTCTTCGCCTTCTCTGGAGGCGTCAGGCGTGCGATTGGGATCGGTGTCCATGCCGCGGACCTCCGACGATTAGTCCCGGCAGGAGAACCGGCCTCGGCGGTCGATGCGGTTGAGGAGCATGCGGAGAGTCTTGCGGCAGGCGGAGCTGGATGACCGGGCTTGCCGTCGGACTCCGCGTCGGACTTGCGGCCACCAGGGCGCCCTGCGTCACTAGGACCTTGAATTTCTGCAAGGTAGGCATTCTTTTTATACACACACAAAACTCTCAATCTCTCTATGAAAGTGTGAATTCCTCTGTTTGGTCGTGTTTGTGTGTGGAATTGGGTGTTGCTTTGCTTGTTAGGGGGAGAAAGTTATGATTGGGTTTTACAAGAAGCAGGTGAAAGTATTTAAGAAATATAATGTTATGAGTATTGTGTTTTGCCGTGGTAAGCTGAAGCCTTCAGCTTCTTGTAGAAGTATCACGCTCTTACTTTTCACCCAACCATGGATCTGACTGAACTAAAATGGGTGCTACACTGATTTTGCTAATGCTTAAGCCTTAACTTGTGTTGGAATTTGAGGTCTTTAGACTGATTCGTGCATACTGCATATAGTTTTAGAGTCAGGATGAGCTAAACGGGTCGTGTCGACCCGTTATGATAAACGGGTTGTGTCGACCCGATATGCTAAACAGGTTTCACGGGTCGTGTCGGGTGACCCGTGAAATAGCCGTGTCGTGTCGTGTCTGGGTCTAGTCTAAACGGGTCGCGGGTCTTAACGGGTCGTAAACGGGTCGTGTCGGGTACCCGTTTTGCCAGCCCTAGGTAGAACACAGGTCAACATAGGGGTGATTTGACCATCCCAAAATGGTCAAATGAGGGTAATCGAAGCTACCTCCTGGCCATTTGAGATACCTCTTTTGGCTTAGGGGGTAGTTCAACCACCCATGGCCGGATTTTTTTTTTTATTATTATAAATTTTAAATTTTTTAAATAATATTAATAAGACATGCGATATGTGACTGTTGCTGATTAGTTTAATGTGACACACCATTAAAATATTATACGAAAGTATCTAATAAATGTACAAGTCCTGAAGAAAGAATGTTGTAATTTGAGTAAATATGACCATATTATTGAGGAGGCTCGTGGGGTATAAATGGTCTCTGTCAGTGGAAGGTTTCTCATATCCGACGAATTACCAATATGAATGCCCACAGTCTTGCAAATGAAGCACTCATTCGTAGTGAAAAACATGTTTTTTCTTAAGGAATTTCCTTACTGTTTTAATGGTATTTTTCAAGTAGAACGTTATGCTTAAATTATTAATTTTATAATAAAGGCAGCTCTGCTTCGAAAAAGAAAAAGAAAAAGAATACGTACTTCACCTTTTTTTTTCTTTTTTTATATCTTCAAACATCATATAAGCACAAAATATAGATCGAGAATAAGTGTTCATGAATAAAGTGTAAAGATGTTATTTAGAAAGAAAAAAAAGTGTAAAGATGTTACATACTCTACGTCTTTATTTCATCACTATTTCATTTGGGGGGTGATGTAGTGTCATCAATTTTGTTTTAAAAAAATCAAAAGTTTTGGGTACTCGCATATTGTGCGAAAGAAATTGAAATAAGACGAAGGTATAATATATTTTTTTGTAAACGAATTTGGATTGTACTTTCACTACTTTGACTTGTAGACGTGTCCACTGGCCTGCCCTGTATGTGACCGTTGGCAAACGCCAACTTGTTCTATTCCCCCAAACAAATTACAAGTGGTTTCCCATAACATGAATTTTCTTTTAATAATTATGCGGATGAATATCAATTTTATGTACGGACTGTACTCCACATTTTATATTGTTTGGGGCATATGAGCAGCCTGCAATTCCCTCTATGTGGACTGCAATTAGGACATTTCAATTGCAAAAAAAATTAATTCTAAATTAAAATCTCGTGCAATCGGCAATTTTATATAATAGGATACATGAATTACACTTGTTTAGATAGGTGTCCAAACAATCCGAACAGCTAGATAAAACTCAATAGAACCCGAGTACTTTTATTCTATCATATCCCTAATTCTTGCGTAGTAGGTTTGCCATACCCAATACACAGCCAAAGTAGGACGTGGAACAAAATAGGAAAGGCAAGAGATAAACGTAATAAAGACTATATAAAGTAGAGAGAATTTATATGGAAAGATGAAAAAAATTTGTATTGTAGTGGGTTTTTTTATTTAAATAATAATATAAAATTGTTGATGTGATATAAAAAGCAAAAAAGGTTAATAATGTTTTGAGTTGATGTGTTTTTGGGAGATGTGAAAATAAGAAAAGGGAGAGGGGAGGTTAAGTGGTTTAATTTGGATCCAAAAATGATTTTATTAACTACTCAATGTCATTAGTCAAAAGTACCATCACACAAAAGTACTCTCACGTACATCTGAACCTTTATCGTCTTGACCATACTTCTCAAACGATGCAAGCCATTGCTCAGGCAATATTACAGGCGCAACTTTGTGTTGGTTCTATCTGAAAACAAGCGATGGAAACAATACCGTCAAGCAATTACAGGTGATGGAATTTAAACTACCAAGAACCAGACCACAAACAAGTTATATATGCACGTGAACAGACATAAAAAAAAATGAATAAATTTCATGTGACTGTCTATGTGAGCAGGAAATCAAGGACACAACTAGCCAGTGCAGTTGAGGAGAAACAACTTAAGGCGAGTTACGAGTACAAAATCCTAAACCCGGAACGGGTATAATGAGCTGCCCGTATTTTATATATGTAATGGACATGTTAGTGTGAAAAGACACCTGCTTATTCGACCAGGTGAGACTATAATGTATTTTCACATGAGCTTCTCCTTACAGGCAATACGAATAAGAGGACATCTCAACTCCACTCGGTCATTCATTATAAAAAACAGCTCATTTCACCCGATCCTCATTCCAAAATCTCACACTGTACGTCCTTGAAGATATTAATCGATCCCAATTCAAAGATAATTGTAATACATCTGCTCCACATGGAAAAAAATGAGAAGTAATTCACGCACATAAAGTAAGTAATTTATAAAGATAAACATAAGTGTTAAGTCTCGTATTAACTAAATATTAAATAAAATTGAATTTTATAAATAATTTTTCCATCACTCGTGGTGAGTGAGAAGAGTTACCTGAACTCCATTAAGGTTCACTCCGTATTCTGCGAGGAAGGATAAAAAGCGCTTTAGGCTGTCGTCTCTTGGCCGGTAGTGTCCACTACATCGAGAGATGGACTGAAACGACAAAGCAATTATCAGAAACCACAGAAAAGCAGCAATATCGATCTGGTAACCGTTCGATCCCAACAAGGCAACTATTTTCCCATGTACGGATCTCTATGAACCGTACCTTGAGAATTCCATGTTCTGCCACTAAGCTTCCGGCAGCTAGGGTAGCTCCTCCGGCCAAGAAGCTAGAATGATGGAACCTCCCTTTCTCTTTCTGCGAAGAACAATAATGTGTACGTCTAAGTTGTTAAATTAAAAGACATCCAATCCATGCACCCTTGACACGCGTGTTAAAAACACTATATATGCATGTGTTAAAACTGGATGGACAAAGTTTTATTAATTTCTCTATTTAATGTTTACCTGAGAATTACATGTTTTAAGAACACATATTGCTTTAATAAATTTTCTCAAATCCAATTTAGAGAAAAGAATTGTTCAAATTGAACCATATAAGTGATTAAAAAAAAAAAAAAAAAAAACTACTTGGGATGAACATAGAAATATGATAAACTTGGAGAAAAGAAGAATTTTTTGGTTGTTCAATCTCTTAATTACCTTACCGACATAGAGTCTCCTGGAGGTGCTGAACACGAATATCCACTTGGCTGCTTGTGATCCTTGAATTGTATGAAGGTCATGTCCACTTCGTTTGTGAATAAATTTCCCTTCAGAAACGATGTATTCATATTGGTTCCTCTCTAGCTAATTTCACAAAATAAGCAATTTCATTTTTAATATATGAACAAAATGGATATATAGAAACTTGATCGATCAATACTCAATATATATATTAATTAATTAAAGTATTAAATCTGATTTATGAAAGCACATACAGGTCCAAGATACTTAACGCGACGTTCTTGAAGGATTGATCTTGGGCATTCTGCGAGATCTATCTCCTTGCCAGCACCTATATCCAACCTGCACAGGAAAAATAGCAAAAACAGACTCAATCCTCACTGTTATATGCAGTGTTATGGCCGTAAATTAAACAACTAGCAAAATTAATTACACCAAATAGACTCGATCAGAGTAATGCTACGTATCACCCTTGTGTCCTCCTTTTGTCCCCCCCAAAATTGATGTGGGTCTTAAAATCACTATTGGATCAAAATTCAATAGTAGTCTATCATAAATTTCATGATGATTTTAAGAGTCACATCAATTTTGGGAGGACACAAGAGTGATATGTAGTACTCTCTGTGTTGGGCTCCCCTATTTAGACAGGATTCCTATAATTGCTAATTGCTCGAAATAGCTACATGTAATTTGGACGGTCAATTGAAAGAGGGCTTCGATAGGAGTAGCATTACTCCTTCGATAGAGCCCACCTCCCTGAGCAGGTCTCGGACTGCCCAAACACCCCATTCATGATCTCTTTTGTCTACTAAACATTTCTAAGAAAGTTAATTTATGAGTTTCATATATGGGATGGGTGCAACTATTAAAAACGTAGATTTAGATCACTTATTATATATTCTCTGCCAAAATAAGAGAGAGCACAAAAAATAATATAAAGGAGAATAGTAGAAGAACTCTCCTGGCTAAATAGGGGAGCCTAACGGATTCCTGCTCGAGTAAAGCTTCTCTACTTAAATAAAAGAATCCCTTTCAAAAACCCTTGTCCAAAAAAGAGACCACCGATAAAAGGAGGGATGGAATCCTTGACCTAAAAATGTTTTACCCAACATAGTTGTTTGATTTGATCTTGTCCTAAAAATGTTTTCCCCAACATGGTTGATTGATTTGATCTATTATCCCATTAAGTGTTATATATATATTATCAAGCATGGGAATCTCTTGTAATTTGATCTATTGCCACTTTGACCTAAAACTAATGAACCAGCACTAATTATGCCAACCAATTGGGTGCAACTATTAAAAGTGATGAACCACTGTTCAATCCCCATTAATTAGATAGACATACTTCAGTTCAACCATTTAAGACAAAGGATTAAGGAATAATACAAGAATTGTTTCATAAACATCTGTTTGAGAAACAGAGAATTCTAATATCATCTCAAAGAAATAGAAAGAGAGAAATAGAAGGATTAGATATAAAGCTTGAACATTTTCTCAAACTACTCCCAATATTATAAACTCAGAACTTTTTCTTACATGTTTAGTGCTAACAATTCCTTTCAGGATCGGCAATCGAGCAGGGGTTATGAGAACTGAGAAGCCCCAATGGGCCCCCTGCCCGAGCACTACAATCCCCTGCATTTTGAACACAAGATTATAATAGGGATCTCGATCTTTCCTTTCAGCAGAATTTGCTTACCAATAAAAAAAAGGTTGACCAGCATTAGAACTGCACCACTGGTTGTAGTACAGGCGTAAGTGATGCCCATAACGATGTCGTGGATCAATCTAGGCAGTTCAAAACACAGCGATGAGTATATTTGAAGACATATGGAATCAGAAAATAGGATACAACAAAAATTATTGATGGTCTGGATCTAAAATCAGCATAAATTCGAATTATCGAGATGAAGAAGGCAAAGAGTACTGCTTAGAGAAGAAACTAGTACAGCTTCAATCCAATGGTCAAAAGCCAACATTTGTGCTTCCTCATTCTCAGACAAGCCTCTGCCCACCTGCCCAAAAAGAGCTGCTATGAGACTGACAAAAACTATCAATTTTCGAAAAAATAAATTTAATTATCTAACTACTAGTCTAAAATTCAAAATTAATCTTTATATATATTGCATTACTCTATATTAATAATTTTACTAGTGTGATTTATCCGATTACAATCCCAAAGACAGGGTGCAGGACCCAGTTGCACCGGGCAACACCCTGCCGATCTTCTTTTTTTTTTTTTTTTTTTGACGATCCTAACTAGAGGGCTTAGCTACCAACGGTTTTCTTGTGGCGCCCACAGCCCAAACAACCAACAAGGATTTGAGCGCACCCTTGTCAAGATGTAACGCCAAACAACTCCTTATTTTGCCTTAACATGACTGTTCAAATTTTCTCTGTATTCCGACTTGAGCGTCAGAGTGGTCTCACCGAATCAAACCCCTACCAACCCCCTTAAAGCATCCACAGTGAACTCCTTAAAATTTTACTAAATTTTAGTGAATTAATCTATTTTTTTTTTGTGTTTAACTATCACTTTTAAAAAGTTTTTTACATCAAATTCTCTAAATATTTTTCTATTTTAATTAAATATTATTTTTTTTATTGGTTTTGGAGCAACTACTTTAACTATTTAAACATAAAAAATTGAAGAAGATCGATTCGATTTGGCAGGAAATCGAAAGAAATAATTAAAAAATGAATAGATAAATGATTTGAAGGTTAAATATAAAGAGGATTTTTGTCATATATCTGTTCACTATTTTAAAGAAACTTTAAAGAGTTTGATACATATGATGTTTTTACTAACATTCATCAAAATTTGGAAAAAATTTTAAAGTAAGAGAGTGGATCGAAGATGCTCGTATTCTCTTCCTTGCAAATTCTCCCTTTAGGGAACCGCATGCGTTGACTTTACTGGCACTAATAAAAAAGGCAAAAGGAAAATAATTTCATAAATAAACAAATAAAAGTTACAAGAGTTGTCAAACCAGAGAAGCATTAAAGCCAATACGAGTCCACCGAGTGTTCGAACATTTCTCATTCACGCACTGGAAGAAGAAAGTCGTACTGATATTCAGTCGAGCAAAGTCTATCGCGTGCCCCCTTCAAAATCACCAGTTTTTTTTTCTTCTTTTCTTTCAGTTAACCATTCACGGAAACAAATAAACAAAAAGAAAGAGAAACTGCATGTATAAAGAGAGATATATTTCAAGAAATACAGTACCAGAGCTCCATTATAATGGTGTCCGCTAACATGCGCCGCTGGCGAAAACTCCTGTACATGTTCTGCAACTTAACAGCAGCCTGAATATGGTCCATTTTGTCGTTGAGCTAGATAGAGCTAGCTGTGATGAGGGAGTTACTTGGTGGTTTTTTTGGAGTTTCGGACAAGAGCTTTAGCTAGCGGGAAATCTACCTGACAATATTTATAGGCAAATTTAATTTAATTTATTTATTTATTTATTACTTCCGTAATTTTCCCTCCACTTTCGACGTATTTGTTGAAGTTTTGCCGGCCGCTTAATGCGGAAAGAGCACAAAGTGGGTTGATGATGAGACACAAGAACAATGTCAGTGCATCCACGTACATTCCGTTTTTCAAACCCCTTTTTTCTTAGATTTTAAAGAACCACGCCTTAAAATTATTAATTAGCTTATTTGGTATCTGTTTTGAAAACATGATGTTTTGTTTCCAAAACAACAAAATGAAAACACACACAAAAACAAAAACAAAAAAACAAAACAAAACAAAAAACAAAAAACAAAAACAAAAACTAAACAAAAACTAAAACTAAAATTTGGAAACAACGACTTATATATACATTTTTCAAAAAATGATTTTCAGTTACCGTCCGTGTTTTCATTGTAAGTCATTTTTTTCTTTTTCTTTTTATCGATTCTTACAAAGATTTATTTAGCACTCGAAATATTAAGAAAATCGAATAGAAAATTGAAGAAATACGTAGTCATGAGTCAAACATATTGCCTCATATATAGGCTCATATGCGGATGTACCAGTACGTGTTACCAAACCTTCCGACCCTTCCAACGATCAAGGATTACTATATAAAACCGTTTTATATAATATGATTTGGCTTTTCTAGTCTAGGAAAACAATCTTACTGAGTATGGAAAACTCTTCATTTTTCTACGTCAATCCATTATTTTTCTCAGTTAACCAAAAGTATGCATGTCATGAGTATATTATATTAACTATCGTATACTTGGAATGACAAAGTTTTTTTTTTTTTTTTTTTTAATTCAGTTTATTAACTCGTCATGTTAGTTATATCAGACTCAAATTTGAAGAAAATTATATTCTAGTGCAAATTAAATGTTGATTTAATATCAAATAAGTAATATTGTAATTACACGTAAAATAATGATGAAATAAAAATCGTATTTTCAAGCATTACTCGTATCAAAAACTCTTGCAAAAGCTTTGCAAGAAATCTAGTCACCTTTTGCTTTGAAAAATAAATGTGGAAGTGACGGATCGAACAGACCCAATAAAAAATAGCCACGTGTGATCAGTAGGTCAAGTACGATGCCTTCCAAAACAAGTACATGCCACCAACCGTCCGTGTTTTCAATATTGCAAGTCTTTTTCTTCCTCGTCGAGAGAGGGAATATGAGGGAATGAGTGAGAGCTCGAGGGACAGAAAAATGAACGTGCCGGGAGAGAAAGACGGTGACAAAGAGGGAAAGAGGGAGAGAGTGGGGCGAGGGTGAGAGAGTTGAACGGAGAGAGGGGGTATTGCGCACTAAGTCCGGCAATTGTTTACGAAACTCACGAATTTAACGTGAACTCAATATGAATTTAACGAGTTATAATTGAGGGGTCTGACCCGTTTAATTAAATGAATTAGATTGGTGTTGATCTATATAGTCTTATACTCATGCCTAGGCACGACTCGAATATGATACGCGACATTTAGTGCTTATAATTTTTTACATGACTTGTGAACCCAACACGAAAATAACGAATTAAAGTTTATGGTATGACCCGTTTAATTAAATGGTATGTGTTATATTTAACCTATATAATTTTATATTCATATCTCAACACGATTTGAACCCAATACATATGCATTATTTGTCACCCCTAGCGCGCAAGACGTTGCCAACTTTAGTGTTGGCAAGCCATAGTGGTCGTGCACCACCCAGAGAGAGAGAGAGAGAGAGAAATGGTGATGGTAGTGGCAATGTATGACGCGTGGTGGGGAAGCTCAACCTACCCTATGGCCATATCGTTTTCCCCCCTCCACATCTTCAGCACCGGGTAAAACCTTGAAATTCCCCTTTTGTACAGTGGTTAGAGGAGTTCCCCGCCTCAGCAAACTTCCCATATCTGGTTCATCCAGAAAATTTATAGAGTTTTGTTAATTTTAGTTGTGTTATTATTCTGTTGTATTTGGGGATTGTGGATAAATAAAAAAGTTGTAATGAAGTGAGAGAGACTAGTGTTGTTGTAAGATCGAAGATGATAATGTGAAATGTGTGTTATGCTTTGGATGGGCAATGTGTACGTGAAAGTGAAGTGACGTGTAGTGCTATGTGAAATGTGTGTTATGCTTTGGTTGTTTGTATGACAAATTTGGTTATAGGCTTTTGCATGATGCAGGACATTTTGTTGGCCCTAAACTATCTTCAATCATTAGAGGTGGTTCTTGGTTTTGGCCGAATGCACGATCTGAGGCCCTTGTAGAGATTCAAAGCCTGTTGCTTGAGGTCAGTATTGGTGACGTGGATCAGCCGGTTTGGGGCACTAGAAGTGGGGTTTTCTCTAGTGCTGAAACCTGGGAAGAGTTAAGAGAAAAAAAAGCCTGAAGTGGAATGGTATGGGGTAGTCTGGTTCTCTGCGGCTATTCCTAAGCATGCTTTCTTCATTTGGCTTGCTTTTCAAGATGCTATTACTACTAGAGAGAATATGTGTAGATGGGGTTACACGGGTGATATTCTCTACCTTTTCTGTAGGTTTAAACAAGAAAGTTTAGCTCACCTTTTCTTTGAGTGTAGCTTTAGTAGGAGGATATGGAGATCCATCATGGCTGACTGTAAGGTGCTGGATCCTCCAGATGATTGGGATTTGATTGTGAAATGGAGCTCGGCCGGTATGAAAGGGAAGAATTTACACTCTACAGCCCGTAAACTTTGCTTTGCTGCTACGGTTTACAATTTGTGGATGCAAAGAAATTGTCTTGTTCATGATAGAAATCCCAAGACGGAAGAAGCTCTTCTTTCTAAAATTAGATGGGAAGTTAAATCGAGAATTCTTTACAAGTTTCCTCAAAATTGCTGAGAGATTGGGAGTTGTGTTTGAATGTTGGGATGGGGTTCTAGTCTGTTTGTGTTGATGGTTTGGATTTGGGAGGCTGCTTTCTGCAGAGTTGCAGTCTCGGATTGTTCTCTTGGAGGCTTTGTGTCTTTATGTTTGTAAGGTTTTGTTTGTTTAGTATGTTCAGTTGCTGGTTTTTCCAATAGAAATTGTGTTGAGCCTTGTTTGGGGGGTTTGTCCCTAACTAGGTTGTTGGATCCGGTGGTTATTGGAGAGTTGTATTCTTGAGTTTGGGCTATAAAAGCATTAATTCATCCAAAAAAAAATAGAAAATATTGCAGTGATCCTTGGTCTTTTATTTTATTTATCTATTTAAAATATAAAAAATAAAAAATAAAAAATAAAAACTCTTCTAACTCTCACTTCTCTCCAAAAGCTTCAAAAAATGGGATTGTTATTGTAATGTCCGAGACATTATTTAATAATTAAAGTATAAAATTTGAGTAATTAATTGGTTAAAGAAATTTAGTGCTATTAAAAATGCAAGAGAACATTTTTAATGTCTAAATAAAATAAAATATAAAAGAAAAGTAAAAGAAAATAAAAAAATAAAAAATAAAAAAAAAATATAGAAAGGAGGTGCACGTCTCAATTAATGGAAAGGCCAAATGGCCTTTCCAAAGCGGAGGTACTCTGCTGTTTAAAAGAAAAAAAAAATGGGTCATCACAGTTATGGAATATTTAAGTGAAATAAAGAATAAAGAATAAGATGTAAAGCATTTTTAAAAAGTTATTCTTCATAATAGTGGGGTTGTTATTCAAATTTTGAAAGGAAAAACAAAAATGAAGAACATCTGAATCATTTGTGAATGCTATTAGCACTAAAAAAAAACCCTTGTTTGGATCATTAATAGATAGCTAAAGAAAAAAAAAATAGAAACGTAATAGATGTAAAACTTATAAGATAAAAATTAAAAAAAAAAAATAATAATTATAATAAATGGTAATAGCAAGGAAATTGTCAATCACATCTAGGTTATTATCCTAAAAAACTAATTAAGTTATAATTAGAGTTCTCTAAAATCATTTATAAAAGCCTAAATTTGCCTAAAAATGAACTAATTTAAGACATAAGGACAAATTTTTTATAAATTGAGTCTTTAAAATTGTCATGTGTCCCTTAACCATTAACATGTAAAATAATATATTTTTATAATAATATTAATAAATAAATATATTCCTCGCATGCTTAAAAAATATATCACACCTTTAGAATCTCAATTGGAAAAATTCTTACCACTCACTTTGTAAGAAATTTATAAGACATAATAATACCCTAGAAGACTTTTATAATCTATTTATCTAATATGGAGAATTCATGTTATATATGAGTGTAAGAGTACTTTTTTGGATTGGCACGTTTATATTTAAAAGCTTATCCAATTTGACTGGAGATGACTGCAACTTCAAAGAAAAGGGATTAAAAGGAGACTTTTGAAAAAGCATATAGACTTCCTCCTTCAAAGTCGTCTTTGTGTTCAAGTCCTCGTGGAAGTGATCAATTCATTACCCTTTCGTCGTGGAACTCGTGCTTCTCACTCAGAGAGAGAGAGAAACAAGGGTCAGAGTAAGGAAGGATTATTCATGAGTTTAAATACATTTTTCAAATTAGTTTAATACATTATTCAGAAAATATTTTTAATTATTAAAAATCCCTTTTAAGTTAGACTAATTGAATCAAATTAACGTGATCATCTACTTTCAATCTTAACCAATCCTTAAATATAATGCATGATCATGTTAAGGTTGACTAAACAAGATAATGGATTGGTTAGTTTTTGGGTTGGATTAGCTACCCCTAGTTCTTTATGGAACAATTTTCAATTTCAAGAAATTTCCATACTTTTCTAATTACCACAATGGATATAAATAAAACTTCTAGAACCAAGATTAGGGACAGCAGATCAAAAACCCTAAAACTAAACCACTTCATATCTTGTCTTTTCACTTTCTCTATTTTTTTTTTTCAAAATACTCGTCTGGTCATATTTCATATTTTTTCAAATGAAAAAAGAAAAATTTATCGGCCACAAATTCTTTACCTTGATTTTAGAGAATACTAAACAAAATTACCATAATCATTTTTATGCTTTATTTGCTAGACATGTCCGAATACACCATCTAAGAAGTCAAAGATGTGAAACAAAATAGACCAAGCTAGATGATTCACGTGATGGAGAAGCGCCAGAGGGAAACCCTTGGATATATGGCTCCTAGAAAAGTTAAAGTTTTTTCCATGGGCAGCAAAGTATTCACTCCAATTGGGGATCCTGTTATTAACTTATTATCCATGCCTTTTTCTTTTTTCTTTTTTCTTTTTTGATAGGATTATGTCATGTGAGAGGAAGCTCTCCTATTCAAGAAAGGAACCCATTCGGCAGAGAAATCTCTTGGGCAGGAGAGTCTTATTCGGGTATGAGACCCATCTCTCACAGTTTCCTGTTATTATTCTTGCATCTCCAAATATGGTAGTAGTTGAGTATAGGGTTTAAGTCTTGATTAAATAGTTAAATTTACCTCTTCCTATCAGCTTAAGTTTTTGGGATAAGTGGTGGTTTAACATAATATCAAATAATAGGTTCTGAGTTTGAACTTTGTCTCCTTCATTTTTACCTCTCATTTCAATTAAATATTCTACGTATTGGGCCACACCAATTAAAACGGAGTTTGAGCCAATACGTGAGAAAGAGTGTTAAAGCATTGATTAGATGATTAAATTTACCTATTCACCACGTGGCATTAAAGAGCAAAAAAGAGAATGAGCCGATTATGAAAACAATATTAGATGTAGACCAGATAATGCTCTGACCAATGACCAATCCAAAAGGGGTTTGAGGTGACATAAAGAACATATCAGATATGTACATTTAGTAAAGCAAATTCCATTAGGAGGAAGCATATACTTGGTGATATATGAATTCAGTCACCATTGGCCCCATCACCATTACTGATATCCGGTGCAGGGTGAGTTGTAGGTGATGCGGTTGGTGATGCAATACCAGCCAATGCCATTACTCTCACCTCTGCAGGGTAGTCAGCAACACAACCAATTCTTGGTCCAGCTCCAGTTGACCACTTGAGTGAGAGCTGACGCCCTAATTGGTAAGATTTTACCGCCTTCTTGGAATTGATTCGTTCCAATATTGCACTCTTTGGCACCTCAGCTCTCGGGCTCCGAAGGCCACCTGATAAAGTCCTTTGGCATTTGTTTTTGCTTTCAGTTTGAGGGATTTCAGTTGATTCTGAGGATGGGGTTTTTCTCTTTTTATCTGGAATTTCAACTTCGTTAGCTTCTGAATTTGTCGAAACTTCAACTGAAGCGCCACCTCCATTCAGTTCGTTGTCATCAGAGCCATCAGAATCTTCATTCAGCTTTATCTAAAAACAAAGATGGCAAAACATATTGTGAGGCAATTGCAGGAGATGACATTTTTAACTTCCAACTACCCCAACCAAAGACAAGCATGCCAGCAGAAAGGATACAAATCCATTTCAAAGCCCATGTAACCTGTGTGTTTGATAAAAAACAACTCCTGGCCAGCGAGATTTAACCAATCACCATTCTAGGGATTAGGGAATAGCCCGAATTGTTTTTTTCTTTTTCACAATCCAGATTCCCTTTACCAAGTAGTCATCAAGCATTTTATGAGGACAGAATTTAGACACAATGTGGTCAGACAGAACAATTACCTCAACTTCATCAATGTTCACCCCATTTTCCTTGAGAAAGGATAAAAAGTTGTCAAGCCTGTTATCTGTTGGCTTATAATGTCCACTACGCCGAGAGATGGACTGAAAAATTACACCAAAAACTGATCAGCAGATGCAATATATGTACATTATACCATAACTTGATTTGGAATTGCCAAGACGTTGCTCCTCTGTGCGTGCGTGTGTGCCTCTATGTGTGTGTGTGTTGTATAGGAAAGTACTTAACCCTTCAGGAATAAACAACAAATAAGAGTACTTGGTCAAGAATTTCTGAACATCATTTGCAGTGGCTCAAAAGATACAAAATACTAGTTTAAATTTGTTCAAGAGTTTTTGCTGTAAAAATCCAGTCCCCATGCCAATGCCTCCAACTTTTATAAATATCCCTATGATCTGTACCTTAAGAATTCCATGCTCTACCACTAGCCTTCCAGCAGCCAATGTGGCTCCCCCAGCCAAGAAGCTAGAATGATGGAACACTCCTTTCTTTTTCTGCAAGGAGTTGACAATATATTAGTCATATCAAAAGACTGGAAATATGCATGAGGAACTTGTCATAAAGCAATTAATCTTAGGCTTTTTTGATTTCTTACCTGACCAACATAGACTTTCTTTGAGGTACTCCAAACAAATATCCACATGGTCCCTTCTGACCATCCGGTTGTATCAAGGGGATCTCTGGTTTGTTTGTGAATTATTTCCCCTCGGACAATTTCGTATTCATAATGCTCCCTCTCTTGCTAATTCCAGGAAAAGTAGAATAGAATGTCAGACTGGTGAAAACTCATGGATCCTTAACTATTTCATCGATTATGCAACAAATGGCATTGCAATCAATACATACAGGTCCAAGATACTTGATGCATTGCTGTTGCAGCTTTGATCTTGAGCATTGTTTGAGATCAAGGTCTTTGCCGTCTCCTACATCTAACCTGTAGAAAGTGGTAATAACAAAACTTTGCGTAATGAATTGCCTTTTTGCAATATGAAAACTGTATCAATCAGTTAACAAGCAGCAAAAACTAATTACCCATTTATACATTTTGACACAGCATTTCCCACGGAAGAATTATAATGCTAAGTTCGAATAATAAGTCATTGAAATTCCAAACTATCTTTAGAGAAATACGGTGTCCAAATATTAGGAACAACCGATTCTCAAGTAGTGCAACAAAGTTACACTAGCCCAAGGACTCACAACCAAAAGTAGAAGAAAGATCAAAACTAAATGGAAAAATGTTCTTCTTATTTATGAAATAATACAACAATAGAAAAAATTTGGGTTGGACAACACTTGCACAAGATACAAGAAGGTTTTGGTGAGATATGATGAAATGAGAAACTTGGAAGCATGCATAGGGTATATATAAGGGTTGGGGAAGGGTTCTAGAGTATTCCCACACTTAACTAAAAAGATAAGCAAATTAATTTACAACAAAAAGAAGAAGAAGATAAGCATGATTTTTCATGTGACCAAGGAAGAACAACAAATTTGTACAAGAAATGATAATAATGTTCCTTGGGAAGGTATAAGGTTGTATTAAAAGATGAAGTGGGTTGAATAAGGGTAGTGATGGTTAGATGACCAAGGTAGAAGATGGTAAGGTGGAAATGTTAAGAATGAGAGAATGGCATGTGTCATCCATCATGTGCAAGTGAGTCCCTCCCATTTAAAATTACATTAATTCTTCACTACATCACTCAAAACAAGAAAATTAATAACTGTGGATTCTAGGAAAAAAAAAAAAAAAAACACTTTAAAATTTAACACTATCAGAGTGCATGCCAATACCATCAACTTTTTTCTAGAGCAACATATTTGCTTACCATAAGAAAAATAGCTGACCAGTATCCGCTTTGCTCCACTCTTCATAGTACATATGCAAGTTATGTCCATATCGATGCCGTGGATCAATCTAACAGAATTAATAATATGAACACAAATAAATACAGGTAAAACCCAACGAAAAAAAATCAATTTATCATATCAAATTTGTCATTTGTAATTTGTAAGTGACAAGGCTTCCTCTGTCTCTCCATAGTCGATACCCCCTCTTGGCCTATGGCTTAGGGGAACTCTTCTTTAGGGCACTTCGGTCTTTTATATTAAAGAAATGCTACACACTCCCAAATACATACTTTATGACGTGATAGTAAAAATTATCATTAATTCTTGGATGAATCATTATTTGATTTTAAATTAAATAGTGATTTTCACTACCACATCAGAGAATGTGAACTCAAAAGTGTAGGAATGAGAGGGTGTGTAGTATTTATTTTCTTACTATAAGGCTTTCAGGTTTTATTGTTGTCACAATAGGAGTTTTTCCATGAATCCCATATTTAAGATGCCTAAAAAACAATCATTTTATTCCGCTCTTTTTTAGCCCCACTTGTTAAGAAAACATTAGATTGCATCATTTTTTTTAATGTTTTTTGAGTAATGTTATATATTATAATTCTTTCCGATATTCATCCGACGATACTTCTAACTAACCTTTGAATTAATTCTTGTTAAACAAAAAATAAAATAAAAAGGCTTTAGGCCTTTTTGCCTCCTTGTATAATTGTTCTTTTACGATAAATAAAATCATAAAAAAAAAAATAGTAACAAGAGGCAATTACAGCTTCAATCCAGTGATCAACAGCGAGTTGTTGTGCTGTGGCGTCTTCGGTCAAACCCTTGCCCACCTGCCCAAAATAAAAGTACAAATTTGTACAACTTTAATTCAGTTTAATCATGCCCAAAATCGAGTTTGATTAACAACTTGCCTCAATCTAGATTTTTTTCTGAATAAGTCAACTTCAAAATATATCAATTTAATTTATTTTTTTAAAAAAAAACTTCAATTACCATCTCTGATTTTTTATTATTTTTGAAATCATATTCTTAAACTTTAAAATTTGTCAATTTAGTGTATCCATCTTTCAATTTCATTCATTTATTAAATTTTTCTGTTAAGTCCTATCAAATTTCTTAAAATATCCAATTTTTTTAAAGCAAAATATAAAAACAACCAACACCGTCTTCTGTTCTTGGAGCAGCAATTTGGTTTGATTGTCTATCTTTTTTATATAATATTTTTATAAAAAAAATTCAAAGATTTAAGGATAGGTATTTTATACAAATTCTGTTAAATCCTAATCGACGCATAAATCTTTACAATTTTTCTCTTTTCGTTTTTCCTAAAAATATGTGAGTATTTTAGAAATTTCAACATCAATCCGTTATGATTTAATAGAAAATTCAAACAAAGATGTAAAATTAAAAAAATTAAAAGACTAATACATTAAATTGACATTTTTTAAAATTTATGAGTATGATCATAAAAGTGATAAAACATTGTAAATGGTAAGTAAAATTTTTCTTAATTTATTTCACTTGAATCAAGCCCAAAATCTCGTTTTTCCAAACTAGGATCAAGCACATGACAAGAATCCAAAATGAAGAATTTTAAAAAATAATAAAAAACAAAAAAAAAAACAAAACAACAATAATTTTTTTGAAAAAAAATAATAATAAACGAAAATAAGAAAAACAAACAAGATCTACCGTCGAGGCATTGAAGCTGACACGAGTCCACTTGGAAGCCAGACTTTCGGGCTCCAAGAAATTGAAGAAGGAGATCGTGCTGCGGGTCAATCTCGCATAGTGAATAGCTTGCCACCTACACAATTAATTTCGACAAATAAATAGATAGAAACAAGTAGCACGGAGATGTAGTGCACCCAGCACGCACCAGAGCTCTTCCGCGTGAATCGCCGAGTCCGCCAACCTCCGCCGGGTTCGATAACTCCGGTACACCTTCTGCAACTTCACCGCCGCTATCTCCGGACACGCGCCCCCATGCGCGTCGGTCTCACACGAGTTCCCGGTGGGACGCACTGGAATTTCGGGTGTGTCGGGGCTCAGGAGTCCGTCGATGGAAGCGAGGTCCGAGAAGGACGACGTGACCATTTCGTCGAAAGGGAGTGGAGGCGTAGGCTGGAGCTCCAAGGTTGAGACGGTCTGAGTCGTCCCGGTTAGAATTTGTGAATTCTCTGTTTTTGGAAAACTTAACCAAAACAGAGTGGTTTCATGTGCATATATAACAACAGAGAGATCACTGATCAGAGTTTTGTACAGGAGGTTACAAACGAATCAGTGTAATACCAGGTAAAAAATGGAAACCGTCAGAGAGACTTTACAAGTGATAAAAACAAAGCAAAACAAGAACTGCAATGAAATGACTCCTAGTTACTGCATGCTGTCAGGAACCAGCGTGGCTGGCTGCTCAGCAGTTGGTTGTGAGACAAGGACCAGAAAGTGTAAGCTTGAAATGAGAAACTGGGTGGCTGCTGATTGAATGGCTACTGCATACTTGATTTCTGGAACAATTGTAGCTGCTGTTGTGCGGGACTTGTGGTGTCTTCTACAGGCTTCTTCAGACTGTAAACAGTCTCGGCCACCATTTCGGACTCAGTCAAATGGAGGACCAAATGAGAGTGTGTGCGTTTTGTAGTTCGATGGAGCTGGAAATCTGGAATGCTAAATATCGGTTTTCCGGGGAACTTGCGTCGAATTTACGCGGTAATCTGGAAGTGTTTGGGGGCTTAACGCGGCAGGAACACAATTATACAAGTGGTGGGAAAACGATTACACAAATAGGATTATCGGAACGTTCGCATTAAAAAATAAAGAAAAAAAAAATTAAAAACGAAATAGAATTAACATTTCTGCATTTTAATATATTTAAAGACAATATTTTGCATTTAAGAGATAGTTAACGTTTAAAAAAATGGTAATGTCACCGATATATATATATATATATATATATATATATATGCAGTAACGTGTAAATTAAGTGAGTAGTATCTAAAAGCTTTTATCTAATTTGATTTGCAGACGAAATGAAAACGTAAGAAATTAAATGTTAGACTTCCTCCTTCGAAGTAGTACCAAAATTAGCGCAAACTCTTTGGCTTAGACATGGACACCATTGACATTGGACCTAATGAGCTTAGTGAAAATTGGATCAAAGCCCCTAAAAGAGATCATAAGAGATAATTAATTTCATAATTAATGACATGATTTATGGCATGGTCTCATCCCTAATCATGGACATAATTTGATACATGGCATATAGGACAAGAAGCTATAAAAATTTCATGATTTCAATTTAACATAAATTTTAATTAATTAAGTGATTTAATTACCTATTCTTGTTGCTGAGGTGGGGGAGGGAAGGATTTGTGACGTGGGAGCAAGACGCTCCTATATATATCCCAATGGGCTCTCCGATGGTTGGGCCTTGGGCCAAGGATCCACCAATTACAAATCATTTCAACCCGTTTATTATGATACATAAAGAGCAATTTAATCCCGTTTATTTTGATTTCAAAGAATATTAAAAAAAATCATCATCATCATCATTTTTATGCATTATTTGCTCAAGATGTTTGATATCTATACACAGTGTACGAAGTCAAGATGTGAAACCCTTGGATATATAGCTCCAAGAAGGAATTGAAGTCCTCTGCAATTCTTTGAATCCAGAACGTTCGTCCAAAATAAACTGTCTTGATTGAGCCACGTCAGCAATAAACTAATAATAATAATAATAAATCAAAATTAGTTAATAAAAACCAAATCACCTTTCTCACTTCAAGGGAGTGGTTGGTTACTCAAATGTATGGTTGAGATCAGGGGCGGAGCCAGCTTTTAGGCTTTGGGGGGGCCAAATTAAAAAAAAAAAATTGGGGGGGCCAAAACTACAAATTTTTTAAAGAAGAGGGATAAAAATTATATATATATATATATATATTTTTTTTTTAGATTTTTTTTTTTTTTTTTGGGGGGAGCCCTTTGGCTTGGGGGGCTTTGGGCCCCCCCAAGCCATAGTGTGGCTCCGCCCCTGGTTGAGATGGTCAGCCCTACTACTAGTGTTGCACATCACCTCGAGCCCTTGAATATCACCCTTAAACCCTTGGTAGCAACGCCGGCTCGATATATTATGAGGTCTAAGGCAACAATTTCAGATGATGCCTTTTTGTATTTAATAAGTTTTTTAAAATTTTATATGATATTTATATATAAAATTTAGGGTTAAATACATTTTAGCCCCTCAAACTACCACCATTTTTTCGGATGGCCCCCCAAACTATCATTTTTTGATTTTTTGTCCTCATTCGTCCATTTATGTCGTCAATTCTAACAGAAATTGGGTCATGTGCGCGGCGCGTGACCCCTTTAGCTTAAAAACCTGAAAATACACATTCCTTAACCGTGGGAATTTCAAAGTGTAGGAGGGGTATTTTTAGATTTTTTGGGCTAAAAGGGTCACGTGTCGTGCACATGACCCAATTTCTATTAGAATTGACGACATAAATGGACGGATGGGGCTAAAAAATCAGAAAGTGGTAGTTTGGGGGGCCATCCGAAGAAAGAGTGGTAGTTTGGGAGGCTAAAATATATTTAACCCTAAAATTTAATTTGTTTTCAATTTTTAGATACAACCTTATCATATAGATAGTAATAAATTTGTTAGAAATTATTTTTTAGATTCTATTAATTTTTATTATTATTTTATTTTTAACCTTTTTCATATCTAATGCATATTTTTAGTTAACATATATAAATAAAAAATTTACCCTAGAGAATAATTGAACCTGATTTATCAACTTAATTTCATAACAAGATAATATAACACTTTTGACCTGCCTAATAATTAGTAATCCGTTAATCAATAATTGACTAGAATCATTTTATCTGCCTAAAATTAATTTAGGAATTTAAGTTTTTATTGACAAAAATAAAACATAATACTGTTTTATAAAAATATAAAAATGTAAAATGTTATGCTTATGTTTATGAATAATAACACTTCAATAACCCCTTTTACGTAATTACGTCTTTAATATTAATTTGCTAATTTAAGTTTTATTGACAAAAATAATATAACTCTATTTTATAAAAAAAATAAAGTGTGGCTATTAACACAACCACAAATGACATCGTAAAGTTACTAAAAAAAAGAATACAATTTAATAAAACTAACACCATTTTGAAATGATTGTATCGCCTTAAGCCTCTAGATCCTTCTTCCTTGTCAGCTTTCTACTATTTCCATCACTTCAGTCCACTTCACGCACTGCTCGATGCTAGACTATTCGAATACTCAAACTCAAACCCCAACATCCACCTGCTACTCTCTTCTTCTTATAATCGTATCTCTCTTTTTGTTCGTTTTCTTTCTTTTTCTTACAAAAATTAAAGCTTACGGTGCAAGAGATTTTCGAAAGGGGAGGCGGAGAGGCTGACGCGAGAGCTGGCTGTGGTCAAGCGGGCGAACTCATAGCGGTGGTTATACGTCTCCTACTTTCTGACTGTCGGGGAAAATTGCAATGCATTTTAGAGAGTTATTTTGGTAATTTTCTAGAGAGTGTTGATTTGTGTCTTTTTTAAAAAAAAAACATATATATTTGTGTTTTTGGATTCTAACGGTTGATTTTTTTTCTACGTAGGAGTTATAGAGTCACTAAATGGGCAATATTTTTTTTTTTTTTTTTTTTTACAAAATCGTTGTGTTCCCAAACATGTAATGATTGGTTTTTCTATGTGGGAGTTATAGAGTCTGCAGAAAGGTAAATCACTTTTTCTTTTCTTTTTTTGCAAAATTGTGTTTATGAGCCTTAACGGTTGGTTTTTCCGTGGAGAAATAAAGCACCTTTTCTTTTCTTTTTTTACAAAATCGTTTGTGTATTGTAATTGGGCCTTTTTCTTTTTTTCCTCTCCCTCTCCTCGTTAAAAAAAAAAAAAAAAAAAAAGGCCATTTTTTATTTTTTTACTACCTTGTTCTTTTTTTATTTTTTATTTATACTAATATAAATCTTATTATTGGGGCCTTCTTCCCTTGAGGGCTTAGGCGACCACCTAAGTCACCTACGGGTAGAGTCGGTTCTGCTTGGTAGGCAATTACACCACCCTCTGAGGGCTCATGGGGTGGTCTTCTACCACTCATAAGAGAAAATAAATAAAAATAGTAGTTAGAGACTCCTATACTTACTTTTTACTTTCTTATTTTTATTTTATTTCTCTAAAAGCTGATGTGATTCAATTTGGACAGTTCATTTTGAATATACAAGGTGAATTCAAGAAATTGCAAGCCCCTACGAATTCCTACCATTGTTTGGTAAATGGTTGAGTTGTAAAATTTTTATTTGAATAGTAACAAGAAGTAAATGATGTGATAAAAAAATTAAAAAAAAAAAAAAAAAAAAAGAAGAAGAAGGGAAGAGGAGATGAAATGGTTGCTACACACACTACTGAAGCCCCCCCCTTGAATATAACAGAACACAGACAGCTTCTATTGTAGAAATATTTGCCTCAAATTGGCAATTGTTGACCTACGCCAATTTGACTTTTCAATGTAGTGGGTAAAACAGAGAATGAGCCGATTATGAAAACAAGATAATGGTCTGACCATTCCAAAAGGGGTTTTGAGGTGACATAAAGAACATATGAGATATGTACATTCAGCAAAGCATTTCCATTAGGAAGAAGCATAAACTTGGTGATATATGAATTCAGACACCAGAAGTCCCATCACCCTTACTGATATCCGGTGCAGGGTGTGTGGTAGGTGATGCTGTTGGTGATGCAAGACCAGCCATTCGTCTAAAGGATGATGGTGTGGGTGGAAATCTTGGAGACAGGTTAGTCAACTCCAAGGCTTGTACTCTCACCTCCACAGGGTAGTCAGCAACACAACCAATTCTTGGTCCAGCTCCAGTTGACCACTTGAGTGAGAGCTGATTACCTAATTGGTAAGATTTTAATGCCTTCTTGGAATTGATTCGGTGCAATATTGCACTCTTTGGCACCTCAGCTCTCGGGCTCTGAAGACCACCTGATAAAGTCCTCTTGTAATTGTTTTTGGCTTCAGTTTGAGGGACTTCAGTTGATTCTGAGGATGGGGTTTTCTCCTCTTTATCTGGAATTTCTTCAAGTTCCTTAGTTTCTGATTTTGTCAAACGTTCAGCTGAACCCCCACCTCCATTCAGTTTGCTCTCATCATAGCTATCAGAATCTTCATTCGCTTTGTATATCTGAAAACAATGATGCAAAACATATTGTTAGGATATTGCAGGAGATGGCATTGTAACTTCGAATTACGCTAGCAAAGACAAGGAACCGAGGTTCGAGGACACATCTGACCAGAGTGTTTGACAAAAAAACAACTCCTGGCCAGTTGAAAACCCAACGTGTTCCACTATGGAGTTTGAACCAATCACCTTTCTAGGGATAGCCTGAATTATTTTCCACTATCCAAATTCTGCTTTGTCAAGTAGCCATCAAGCTTTTTGTAATAACACGATATAGACACGATGTGGTCAGACAGAAAAATTACCTGAACTTCATTAAGGTTCACTCCATTTTCCTTGAGAAGGGATAAAAAGCTGTCAAGCCTATCGTCTGTTGGCCGATAATGTCCACTATACGGAGAGATGGACTGCAAAATTAGACCAAAAAATGAGAAGATGCAATATAAGCACATTATACATAATTTGATTTGGCATCGCCAACATGCTCGTGTGTGTGTGCGCGCGCATGCATGTGTGTGTAGGAAAGTACATAAATAAAAAAAAAAAAAAGTGTGGGAATGGAAGAAATGGACACCGAAAATGCAAGTATTCATTAATAACTTAACCCTTAAGGAATAACCAACAAACAAGAGTAATTTGGTCATAAATTTCTGAATATCATAGCAATGGTTCAATGAAGATAGAGCCATGAATAAACTCTAAAAATGGACTCAGAAGAGGTCATGCATCCATGGGTATCCCATAGACAACATTACTAATTTAAATAGAGTTTTTGTTGTGAAAATCAGTCCCCATGCCAGTGCCTCCCAACTTTTCCATGTAAAAATCCCTATGAACTGTACCTTAAGAACTCCATCCTCTGCCACTAGCCTTCCAGCAGCTACTGTGGCTCCTCCAGCCAAGAAGCTAGAATGATGGAACACTCCTTTCTTTTTCTGGAAGGAGTTAACAATATATTAGTCAAATCAAAAGACTGGAAATATGAAGAACTTTTAAAAAAGAAATTGATCTTCAGCTCTTTTTTTTCTCTTACCCGACCAGCATAGAGTTTCTTGGAGGTACTCATAACAAATATCCACTTCACCCCTTCTGACCCTCTGATTGTATCTAGGGGATCTCCGGTTTGTTTGTGAATTACTTTCCCTTCGATAACTTCATATTCATATTGTTTCCTCTCTTGCTAATTACAGGAAAATTATAATGGGAGGGAGGAGGAGAAAAATAGAATGTCAGGTTGGCAAAAACTCGTAGATCCTTGAAAATTTCATCTATTGTACAACAAATTGCATTGCAATCAACACTTAATTTCAGCTGATGATTGAATTGAAAATCTGATTCGTTCAAATACATACAGGTCCAAGATACTTGATGCTTTGTTGTCGCAGCTTCAGTCTTGGGCATTGTTTGAGATCGAGGTCTTTGCCATCTCCTACATCCAACCTGCAGAAAGTCATAACAATTGCAATATAGAATCTGTATTAACAAGTCAAAGAAGCAAGAATTAATTACCCATTGATACACTTTCTCTTCTATCCGTTTCCCCCAACATTCTTTTCTCAAACAATTTCATCTTGAGGAAATTTAAATAGAGCCAATACCATGAACTCAGAACAATAACTTTTTCCTGGAGGTAACCATTTTTTTTGGAGCAAAATATTTGCTTACCAGAAGAAAAATGGCTGACCAGCATCCGCTTTGCACCACTCTTCGTAGTATACATGCAAGCTATGTCCATATCGATGCCGGGGATCAATCTAACAGATTCAATAGCATAAACAGAAGCAAATAAAAATAAATATCAGTATTAAAATACAGGTAAAAAATCCAAATTTATCAGAAAAAAAAAAATAAAAATAAAAATTGCTCATTTCATCAAGTTAAAAGTAACAAGGTAGTTACAGCTTCAATCCAATGCTGAAAAGCCAGTTGTTGCGCTTTGGCGTCTTTGGACAAACCCTTTCCCACCTGCCCAAAAAGACACCAAATTTATACGACTTTATCTCACTTTAATCAGACCCAAATCGTCATTTTCCAAACTACAATCAAGCATACGACAAGTACCGACAGTCCGACGTACTAACTACTAGTCTACTAGAACTTATTCTTTTCTGAGATTCAAAAAGAAAACTTGAAAGGGAAAAAAAAATTACACAAATACCTTGGAAGCATTCAGGCAAATACGACTCCACTTGGAAGCCACACTCTCAGGCTTCGAGAAATTGAAGAAAGAGATCGTACTGTGGTTCAGTCTAGCATAGTCTATAGCTTGCCACCTACACAATTAATTTCGAGAAATAAATAATTAGAACGACAAAAAGAAAATATCACAGAGATATCATATGATGCACCCACCAGAGCTCTTCGGCGACAACCGCGGAGTCCGCTAACCTGCGCCGGGTTCGATAACTCCGGTACACCTTCTGCAACCTCACAGCCGCTCTATCCGACAAAGCGCCCCCCGGGCCCGGGGCGTTCGTCTCACACGACTTCAGCGACTCGACGTTGTTTGCTTCCAGAGTCAAACTTGTCGTTTTGTAGCCATCGTATTTTTGGGCACCGTCTACCGGCGGCGGAGGTTCTACGAGGTCGTTCTGAGAGTCCGACCCGTCGGGTTTCGGAGTGCCCGTGGAGGGTGATTGGGGCGTGTCGGGGCTCCGGAAGCCGTCGTGGGAAGAGAGGTCGGAGGAGGAAGAGGAAATGTCCATTTCGTCGAGAGAGTAAGAAGGGAATGGAGGAGGGTTAGACTGGAGCTCGAAGGATGAGACGGTCTGAGTATGAACCTCCATTATCGACTGGGTCAAATGGGAGACTCTGCCCGGGTGAGAGACGGAGACAGAGACAGTGAGTGAGTCTCGTAGTTCAATGAAGTCGTCTATATATTGGTTTTAGCAGGGAACTTTCCTGTCAATTTCTTTAATGTTTTTTCTTTTTTCTGGGAATAAGTGTCGTCGGTCTCACAGAGAAGCTTTTTTTGTAATAAATCTAGCACACAGTGTTCGTTCTCTGTCCCAATAATTGACTTGAAATTAAATTATTAAGATTTTTTTTAGGAAAAGGTTAGCACCATCGTGTGAGGGGTTGTCGTACAGTTGTTGTATTGGTGTTGTACAAGAATCAAATTCCTTTTTTTTATACCGATGTTTAGTGAGAAATGATTAAAACACTCACACTACACAACAATGACACAACATAAAGGTACAATGGAGTGGAGCCCACACACATGGACTCCACTCCATTGTGCCTTGGAAAATGTTAAATTTACAACACCATCACAACAATCACACAACAACCCTTCACATAAAGGTGGACCCCACACACTGGGGCCCACCCTCATGTGAGGGGTTGTTGTGTGGTTGTTGTGATGGTGTTGTGTATGAATCAAATTCCTTGTGCCTTAGTGTTGTGTCATACACATGGACTCCACTCCATTGTACATTGGTGTTGTGTCATACACATGAACTCCACTCCATTGTGCTTTGATGTTGTGTCATTGTTGTGTAATGTGAGTGTAAGGATCACTCCTCGTGTTTATTACTCTTAGAATATTATAGGTACTGTCATCAACAAATATTAAATAGTTAAAATGGATAGATACCGGTGTGATAACTATTAAAATAGAGAATTGAAGATTTTCTTTTTAGTTATAATTGAAGATTTAAGAAATAAGTTTGGCTTGATTTACTGACTTTTCAAGTTAATTATTTCCAAAAAAAAAAAAAACTTCAACACTTCACGTCAATCAATAAATATAAAATAAGGCTAAACAATAAGTGCCAATAACATTCCTTCTTCTTCTTTTTTTGGTTACTCATGTAATTATAAGTAATAGAAATAAGTTTTCGGTAAGGATTGACTTGGCTATCAGAAATATGATTTTTATATTTTTTTTAAAACAATTGATGAAACCAATGCTAGTAAAAACACTAGGCCATTTTCTTTAAAAACAAAAAATAAATAAATAAACTGTCACGTATGTAAAGTTAAACTAAAATTATGTCTAAAATTATACGACAATCATTTCCAATTAAGGAACGGCTAAACATTCATTTTTTTTTTACTAATGTAACATAGTTTGAACCATTCATTTATAACAAACGGTTTAGATTAAAGGTATTGCACAGACTCTAAGCATCGGGCCTGATCTCAATCCAATAAAATGATATATGAGTCCAATTGATAAAGGATATTACAATAAATTATTTAAATTAAAAATATGGAAACCGGTGTATCCAGGAATAATCCCTTCACGACGAAATTAAGGCGACACAGCATGAGATGATGTGATTCGTCAACATTAGTGACCAAACATTACAACCACTTAGTGTCGTAGAGTTCTAACCAATACTAGGGGGACACTCTGGTGGGCTCATGGAAAGAAGAGAGGAAGAGAACTCATGATGGTATGGAGAAAATAAGTTATTGAGATCGAGGTAAGAAAGATTTCATTCATTCTATCACTGCACAACAATTTCAAAAGTTTTTCACTTATCTTCCCAAAGCAAAAACACTTGCTCATCAAATTGTTCTTCCATGAGCACACCCGATGAGATCATCTGTGTTTGTTTTTTCTTATTGCAAGTTTCGCTAACTTAGATAGAGTACAGTGCATGACCAACTAATTCTTCGTAAACCAAATTCAATCCGCATTAAAGTTCAAAGTTATATGCTAAAAAAATAGCATCGAGTCTAAGGTTACGTAACAATTCGAAGGCGAAATTAAGGCCTTATTTGGTTCACGGAATAGACCATTGGAATTGAATGACTATTCCATAGGAATAGTCATTCTTTCGTTTGGTAGGGGTATATTCCTTAGAATATGTATTCCCATTAGAATACCTATTCCTCTAAAAAATAAGAGGAGTAGCTATTCATTGGGGTAAATGCAATATTTTTCAGAAAAAAATCATTTATTTTATATTTTATTTAAAAATTAAAAAAAAAAAACCCAAAAAACCAAACCCTTAACTGGCTAGTCGGCCACCCCAATGGGTGGCCGGCCAGCCAGTATATGGAGTCGGGGGTAGTGCGACCACCCCCGACGCTTTTGGGGGTGGCCACGGTTGCCTTCGGGGGTGGCCGGCCACCCCCGACGAGTATTTTGGGGGTGGCCAGGTCACCCATGGGTTTTTTCTTCTTTTTTATTTTTTGTTTTGTTTTTGTTTTTGTTTTGTTTTTTTAATAATTTGATTTTCTTTTCAATTTTTTTTTAAAGAAAAATATGGAATTAGTAATTTTGATTGAATTCCAATTAAAATATATGTATTCTTACCAAACTAAAGATTATGAATAGTCATTTAATTCCGCCACCTTCTATTCCTAGAAATGATTATTCATTTTCTTAATAGAATAGTCATTTCGCAAACCAAACGAGACCTAATAATTTAAAATAAATTATTAATGTTATACACATTTTTACGCTTTCACCTTTTTATCGTAATTTTAGAAATTACTATTAAATCAAATCAAATAAAAGCCACGAAGATTGTAAGAATGGAAACATAAAAAGGGGAGTGTGTGTTCAAAATAAATTAGACAAGTGTGAGGAAGCTATGGAGTGGAAGATGGATGTTCAAGTTGAAGAGGAAAAAGAGCAACTTGACAAATTGATGCTCCGAAAAGCATGAGACGAACAATAATCAATGCAGACCTTAAACTCTGCACGCATCACATGCAAATTTTCATGGTCATCATTCGTCTCTCTTTCCGTGCAACAGACATGTCACATGTGGAACGTGGAATGGGAGACGGCGGGATTAAGATTATCTCAAATTATATATTTAAATTTAAAATAATTTTAACAAGTGATTGCCTATAAAATTTATATGATTAAATAAAAATTAGACTGTCCAATCACTTATCCGGTTATGTAGGTTCTATACGTAATCTCTCAAAATCATCTGTCCAAATTTAGACAACTAATTTTAAAATATCGGGGAGACGTGTAGTACTAACCGAACTTAGCTAAGGATTGAATGATTAAGTTCCATTCATTTTTTTTTTTAAAAAGCCAAATTCAAACTTATTACCGAATTAAATAATTTGTTCAAGTTTAATTTATTTATTTTTTGGATGAGTTTGTGCTTGCCTACGAAATACGCAATTAACTTATTTATTACATATATATAAAGTAAATGTTGCGATTTTTTAATTTTTAAATTTTTTTTTTTAAGTTCATATTAATTATTTAATTATGGTTAAGATTTATTATTTGAGTAATTAGATAAATTAAATCAAATCTTATACGTTCTAATCTCAAACTTGTATATTTATCTTATAAAATAT
Source organism: Alnus rubra (assembly GCA_028654335.1). Taxonomy (NCBI): domain Eukaryota; kingdom Viridiplantae; phylum Streptophyta; class Magnoliopsida; order Fagales; family Betulaceae; genus Alnus; species Alnus rubra. The sequence continues at coordinate 2,382,891 of JAJPGS010000281.1, forward strand.
ACATAAATTCATTACACACATATATACATTCACATAAACCATCTTATATACACTAATACATATAAGTATACATATATTTATATTTAGACTCACAATTTTAATAATTCAAGTTAAATCTATTAAAGTACAAACAAATTATAAAAAGGTTTATTACAATGATGTATTTCGTTACACGGAAATTAATGTGGCCCTGGAATTATGTTTTGCTTGATGTATCGAGTGCAGATCAGATCTACCACAAATTTAAACTCAAATCATGTAAATTTAAACAGTTCTGAGCAAATTTTGCTCATATTTTGCTCATTTAGTGTAAAGATAATTGTTTAAATGATACACTATATATTACACTTATTTATTATATTTGGTCACTGTCCATAAATTTTCTTTAAGACACTATCCCACGTTAGGGTTGACAATTCGTTTTTATGTGTTAGATTCGAGTCTTATCGAAGCATGTGTATAAAATTATATGAGTAATGATTGAATACCACCCAAAGATACAACTTTTTACCACCTTATCTATGTGGCAAGGTGGTCCATACCTTAATTTATTTTTAAAAAATAAAAAAAAACTCAAAAAGTAGTAGAGGACCACCTTGCCACATAGACAAGGTGGTGAAAAGTTGTATCTTTAGGTGGTAGTCAATCATTACTCAAATTATATATGTTAACTCTAATCCAACTCATCTTATTAAAAGAGTCAAATTCTTCAACCCTAAGGCATCGTTTGGTTTGGTTAGCGGAATGGGTATTTCATTAAAAAAATGAATTGTTATTACTAAGAATGAGGAAGAGTGGAATGGAATAATTATTCCAATTCTTTAGTTTGGTGACAATACATATACCACAATTGGAATTGACCCAAAATTACTAAAAAAAACCCACATAATTTCTTATTTTCAAAAAATAAAAACTCAATCTAAAAATAAAAAATTATTGGACCTTAGATCTATGGGTGACAGATCTAATCTAAATTCTTTGTTTTTAGTTTTTTTTTTTAAGTTTATTTTGGGAAAATTAAAGAAATTATTTATTTATTTTTTGTTTTTTAAAATGTTGTCTATTCCCTCAGGAATAGTTATTCCTATAAAAAAAGGAATAGTTATTCCCTCGGAGTAGCTATTCCAAGGATTAGGTCTCTACCAAATAAATGAATAGTTATTCTAATGAAATAGTCATTCAATTCCAATGACTTATTCCACGAACCAAACGAGGCCTAACTCTCTAATTTTGTATTGGGTTTTTGTCGGGTTCACTGATCATGTCAAAAATTGCATGTCATTATGTAGCTTGTCGGGTTCAGGTCGTGTCGAAATATGAGTATAAAATTATATAGGTCAACTCTAAGCCGACCTATTTAATTAAACGGATCAGACTCCTCAACCGTACCTCAACCCTTTAATTTTGCATTGAGTTCGCAAATCGTGTCAAAAATATAAATCATATTATACCTCCTTCAAAGTCAAGTCTTTTAAATTTTTTATTCGTAAAAAAAAATATATAAATATAAATATATATATATATATATATTAAAAAGAAAAAAAAAACGAAAGACCAAGTCTTTTTAGTGTGATATGGTAACACTTTACCGGTGATCATTTTTGGGTCATTTAGCTTTGGTCATTGCTGGCATTTTGAAGTTTAAAAAGACCAACCAACAAACTTTTGTGGTTGAGCGAAGTTGGCTTTTCTTTTTGTCCTTTTGTAGCTGCATCTACATTCTACAACGAAGATCTAAGTTTATTTTATTTCTCTATTCTTTTCTTTTTCTTTTTCTTTTTCTTTTTCTTTTTTAATAAGTTGGGTTATGGTTTTGAAAAAACTTATAAATTGATTAACGTCCGAGGAGAGGTTTAAGGTACAATTATGCTTGAATTAGGTATAACTTACAAAATAATCGTTCAACTACCATTTACTACCAAATTTAATAATTTTTTAGTTTAAATTTTGACTTCGTAATTCATATTTTATTTCAATTAAATACTTAATGTATTAAGCATCATTTGCTAAGAAAAAGTTTGAAACTCACACATAAATAAATAAATAAAATTAAAATACTAATTAATTTTATTTTATTTTTTTATAAAGTTAAGCTTTTAAGAAAATTTGATGATTTAATTACATTGTGGCTGGTATATACATAATACATGCAGATAAGGGATATCTCGTTGTCTAATGCACAGAAAGATCTCTTATCATAAATATCGGTCGTCTGGTCGTCACTTCAATGGCGCTAATCGCTATAGTGGCAGTCTTAGTCATTACTTTCTTCTTCTTCTTCTTCTTTTCTTTCTGTTTTTTTCTTTTTTCTTTTTTCTTTTTTCTTTTTTAATGGACAAGGATGGGATCACGTGATCAAGTTTTGTTGACCTCAACTAGAGGGAGTTAGAAGAGCCCGTCTGCTTACCAACTCTATTCAACTCAGTTTGTTTAAATTTGATTTGGTGTTGATTTAAAAAATAAATGGATCATTTATGAACACAATAATTCATTCGTATATTAAATGAGATATATTCGTAGAAATTCGGCTCGACTTAGACAAAGCTCATAAGCTTGGTTTATATAAATTTGACTCGACTCATTCAGCTCGAATCGTTAGCTCGCTCGTGTGTATACATATACACCACTCATATTTATTTCTATAAAAATAAGTTTTATAAATATAAGATTCTATAATTACAGTATAAATATTAACATAGTTAACATAATATATGTAATAATCTTTTACTTTTGTAAGTAACAATTAGATTGAATAGGTTTGGTTAAGTTGCATTAAATTTTTTTTTAACAAGGAAATAACATTCATTATAATTTGAGGCTTAAATGGTCAAAAACTGTAATTAGGGGTATAAAGATTCCTAAAAACAAAACACAAGACTAGTTCCTGACTTGGAGGACAACTGTCTTAACAGAATGACACAAAAAAAATACCTCTCTTTTACAATAAATTTCACTATGAAAATATAAGAACTAATGCAGCCTAGCCGCCTTATTTGAGAGTAATGGCGTGGCTCAGTCTATGGAAATACAGAGGGGGGTATCTTCGAGGCCATGTATTTGAGTGGGGCATGGCTCTTTCGACTTTTCATGGTAGTAGTGTGGTGCTTGCCCCTTCTCCTCTACTTGGCTTTTCACTCACTTGCAGTGAAACCTTTAGCCTAGCACTTTCTATTTCGGATCCTCACTTATTGATGAGCACTTTCAAAGCTTCACTTGCCTACCCTATTGATCTAAAAACTAGATATAAAGTCTATCATGACTGGCTGCAGATATTAAATAACAAAACACAATCTAAATAAGCCAAAAATATAAACTCAATAATATTGGCCAGCATAGAACGTAAGGAATTGCCAGTAGATTTGTATAAGGCTTCTTCTAAATGAAAAAATCTGCTCTGAAATAAACTTATTTGAGTACTGGAATGAAACTCCACCAAAACCTGCTCAAGAATAAGCCTATTCCCGTGTTGGAACAGAAATAACCCAATTGTGCACCTAAACATTAGTCTTATTTTTCATCAAAACGCTGTCAATGCCTTGGAAAAGAAATACTCCATATTGTGCAATCAATCATCAATCCTTCCTCCTTAAACGTTGCTAACGACCTCTGAAACAGCACAGAAAGTGCAGATCCGAGAGAGAAAACCCTTTTAAATCCCCCACGCTCCCTGCACCAGTCCGTACCTCGCCAGAAACAGAAAATCGATCTTGCTCATAACTTTGAACATCCCAACCATAGAACGAAACCTACCAACTCCAAATCCTCAAAAGGATTAGAGGAAAACACATTCACCTCTTGAGTTTGCAGAAAGCCACCTAGAGGGAAGAAATCTAACAGCTCACGGCTCAGTACCGGGCCGAAAACAAAACCATAAACAGAAAGTAAGTAAACAAGACGAAAAAAAACAAAGAATAGGGGGTCGGGGGAAAAGCCCCCTCCCCCTTCAACCAAGATCAGAAGAGAAACTCGACGGTTATGGTTTTTTTGGTTGCATTAATTTGAAATAAGTTTTTGAGCTTAAAAAATAACTTAAAACTCAAATGAGGTAAATATATATATGACAAATATCTCTTCATTTTAACTTTCATTTGAAATTTTGGCTGAAATTATCATCGATCAGCTACCTCATTTAGCCAATTTAGAGTGGTCCGACTACCTACTATAATTTCCTTTTATATTTATATTTATGATTTTTTTTTCTCTTCCTTTTTATATTGTTTTAGTATAAAGAACACATGTATTATTATTGTTACCGATGTAACATTCTAATTGTTTTTCAATCAAATTTTTAAATGGAAGTTTGGCTAGAAGAGGTATTTTTCGTTTATGCTTACCACGGAAAATTTTAAGTTACTTTTATCTTAATCGTAAAATAAATTTTCACTTGAAATGAAAATAAGTCATTTTATAATTAAAATTTTATTTTATTATTTATAACCATATACACGATATCATGTAATGAATGTAAAATCACATGTCACGGCCACATTCTTGAGGTTACGTTTGCCGCTCAAAGTTGAGACATGCCAACTCATCAACGCAACGTGGCTGGCTCAGTCCATCCAACTTATCCAAGAACACAACCCTCAAGCCATTCCCATGTTCATCTATACCGTATGCCTCTTAAGGCGCGCCTAATAGTCAAAGTCAAACCTTCTTTACCTGATATTCTTTGTTAAATTATTGTTTTGACCACATGGTTTATTTTCAATGGTCAACAATTTCTTTCAAGGAGGTATAAAAATTATACTTTTTATCTTATTATTATTTTAGTATGTTGACGACTGAAGTGATAATGTTAAATAAATTTTGAATTAATTATTATTAAAAAAATTATTTAATACTAATTAAATTACTCTATTAATTTTCCCCTCTTTTGATTTTTCATATCCTTTGCCTCATTTTCTCTTGACACGAGGCATTTAAATTCACATATGTATTTATTGTACATGATTTATTACATATAGTTTTAAAAATGCATCTGAAAATCATATTAAAACTACATTTGATAATCACATGATTTAAGGACAAATATTTTACTAAACTAAGTAAAAAGAATTTTCTCCAATTTTTTTTTTTTAAATTATCCTTTTTCTAATTATTTCTCTTTATAGATTTGTTTTAAGCATCGTAGAATACGTAAGTTCCGATGTCAAAATACAAACTGCACTCGCAGATTCTTGTCGTGAAATTGAAATCTTCCGGCATTATTTTTGTGAAGTCTCTTTTTTGCTAATTATGTAATTATGATTAAAATGTCAAAAAAAATATCAATAATTAAATTAGAAAAAATATTATTTTAGAATTTTTATTTAAGAAGTATCTATCTCAAGATTTGCCCCTGCTGTCGCAAGACCTAATATATTGTATTAAATTTTGCAACACCAAATATTTTATTTGATGTTAAAATCCAATATTCCAAAAGAACGTCCCAGAAAAAAGACAAGAAAATGATCTAAACTAATGGAACCTAACCAGTACGGACATTAATTAGTTTCTCGTGGCATTGACCAATATTTATGGGACTGTAAAGGTCAATATTAGGTGCTATAAGTTTGTCTCTTCTTGACAAAGTTGAATTGTTAAAGACCCATGCAATTTCCACGAAGCAATATTTTAATAAGGGATTCATAAAAACACAAAATAATAATAATAATAATAATATTATGAGATAAATAAAACCAATTTCTGTGATTGTCCATAATTATAATTGGTTGCTTGTGATATAAAAATTGGTTGGGAGTTCCATGTGGTAAGTAAAAAGAAAAAGTCTCTAATCTTAATTTCTGTTCAATTTTTTTTTTCTTCATAAAATGTCAAATGTCATGTTAATTAGTCCCAATTATATTGTGACACATGTCGCATACAATGAGCTGGCCTCACATCTATATTTTTTTTCGGCTCACATCCATCTTGCTTATAAGAGATTGCGCTCAAAACAATTAGATTCGAAATTATGATTTTGCATAATCTGGTGTCATTTAATGAACTAAATTGAAAAAAGGTTATTATATATTCATAGCACTTATTTTTATGGTATAGATATTGATATACCATACAGGCATACACACACAAACTCACTTGGTCAGCCAAGATTAAGAATACGAGCTCGAAGGCCTCCGATTTGGGTCGGGTTTATTGAGCCCAAATCACAGGTCTCGGCCAAATCATGAAAGCTACCATGTTAGCGCAATAGTTGCTTAAAGAACATGGAATGTGCGGTGCAAAGAATAACTACCCCTAATTTCGTCCTAATTTATAAGAGCATGAAGTCCGGCACAACAACTTGTTATAAAATTATAATTCACCCCCACGATCGGACATGGCCATAATTTGGCGTTACAATTGGACAAGGTCATACCTCACGAGCAAGCAATACCTAGCAAAGTCTTGCTCCATGATTGATGCCCACGCCCCGAATAAGGAGAGGACATTGCGACCATCTCATGTATCATCACATAATTAAATTAAAAAAAATACTCTAATTATCTCTCATCAACAGAGTAATTTTCACCAATTACTTTTGTTAACTTTCAGCATTAGAGACTTCTCCAACCGACAAGTCTTTGACTGTTTTACTCGTCCTCGCATGCGTCTGTCGGTGGAATTGGACGGTATGATTTGAATCAAGATAACATATCTACCACCAATGACCAACCCACCAACATTCCATAAAAAAAAAATCTCCACAATTAATGTATGCAACAAAAAACTGTCCTAGAGATAACTCATCATAGAATATTACTATTGCCCATATATATATGATATATGCATGCTGTGTTACACTTTCTTCGATTGCATGGGCCTTGTCCTCGCCTCTACTTTAGAGGAGGACCATAACTTTACAAAGAAGAAGATTTTTTATTATTATTTATTTTTTTTGCCCGAAAGAAATTGGAAATTCCAGGCCCATGTTCTCTTTTAGGTTCAAAAGTCGATTCAGAAATCGGAACCATTCATGAATGATGGCATAATTTATTAGGCATTGATGGACCAACACCGTCTTCCTCCTAATATTTATTGTTTACGTCCTTTTTCTCATTTTTTACCCCAAGCTAGATGCATATTTCTTCACGCTTTTCATTTTTATTTTTTTTGCTAGGAGTAAAACAAGAAAGTGAAAAATTCATTGTCAAGAATGTGCGTATACATGACGTGCCTCGAAATAAACTTTTGTTTTTCTTTCCATTTTTTACCATTGTCAAGATGTGTATTTCTTCACTTTAACGTTTTTCATTTTTTTTATTGCCAGGGGTAAAATGGAAAAGTGAAAAATCTATTTTTTGTGAGAATTGTACTATTTTTTTTCTTCAATTTCTTACCCCAAAAAAGACGCATATTTTCTCTTAATTTTTTCCTTGCCAGGGATAAAACGGGAAAGTAAAAAGTTCATTGTAAAAAATGTGCATATACATAATATGCTCCAAAATGAACTATTTTTTTTTTTAATTTTTTACCCACGTCGAGATGCGTATTTTCTCGTTTCATAACTTTTCATTTTTTCTTATTATGGGTAAAATGAAAAAGTGAATTTTTTTTTTTTTTTTAAAGCTGTATTTTTCTGACCTCGCACTATAGACAAGGACAATACACAATAAGCAGAGAGGAGGAAAAGTGGGTGGATAAAACAGGGCCAATCTGCTTACCCAAATTAAAAAACAACCCTTTTCTTTCTTGTCCATAAATTCTTTTTTAAAAAAGAATAGTCATTTTCACAGTAACTATTGAGTATTGGCGCATAAATGTCGTGACAGTTGCACGTGTATGGAAATTAATTCAGCTTAGCTGTCCGGGAGAAAGAAAGTTAAAGCGGAATCATACTACTCCTCAGTCCTCACACGTCACTCTTCGCACCCTTATCCTACAAGCTGATACGTCATGTTTTAAATCTTTTCTATGTCAGTTATTTCAAAAACAAGTTACTTTTAAATCTTGATAAGTCGATGTGCCAATGTAACACAAGTGTTGTAAGGCTGAAAATGAGGATGTGAATGTTGTTATTAATAATATTTGTATTCACATTTATATAATAGAGTTATTATTTTTAGATATTTGTATTCGTATTTTCTCGGTTATTATTTGTTATTCGCATATGAGGTAATAAGCGTTTTGAATTACTATTTAAATTTATATGCAAGATTAAATAATGCGATTATTACTATATGCAATTTTAAATAAATTAAGATTTCACTTATTACACAATTTATGATTATCGGCCATAAAGGATTATTGTGTCATAAAGTAATTGATATCTAGATTACCCAAAGAAATAAAAAGAAAAAAAGAAGAAGTAAAAGTAGTGAGACATGACTTTGATATGGTAGTAAAAAAAAAAAAAAAAAAAAAAAAAAAAAAAAAACTTAACATAACTTAAAGGTCATAAACTTACTAAATTTAAAACAACGTCGTTTTAGTAGATTTAATTAAATATAAAAAGAATGCCCCATGACCCCTAGTTCCTTACTTGGCTGTTAATTATAGCATAGATAGGAGGCATTTTTTAGTTAATATAAACATAATATCTGAAAAGATTTTTAAACAAGAAGTTGATAAAATATATTAAAACTTCATCTTATTTTATTTATTTTTGAATGATCTTAACTCAAACTTTTATGCTTATTAGCATTAGGGTCAATAATATTACACCAACTACTCATTACTATTACATATAAAACGTTATCATCATCTACATTCACATAGGCACATGTTTAATTATTCTTTGATCTTAGCTTCTAAGACAGGACAAGGAACAACAGATAAAAATACAAGAAAGTGGCCCAAAACCATAGCCCAAAGCTGATTGTACAGCCTGTTTTTGTTTCCATCTTCTGGGGTTTACTTTTTCCAAATCCTGTCGGATAAAGATGCCTTGAAGCCTGAAGGCCCTACCCATCAAGGCATCAATCAAACGCCTAAACACCTCAAAGTGGCATACATCACATCATTACCCCAATATACACAAAAAAAATGATTGATTGAAAAAATGTCCCAAAAACCCAACAAATCCATGATAAAAGAGGGTTGAAAAGACTCATAACTTAGGATTCGGTTATCTAAGCGTTCAAAAGATTCATAACTTCATAATTTTTAAAATTTAGAATCCAAATCTAATTTGAGTCCACTTCCAAACAAGGCCCTTAATCTATAGAACCACATGGTACATCAAAAAACCATATTGGGGTAAAAACTTTACATGAGGCTGCTTCGATGCATAGCCAAGGTCTTCTGAGTACCTTTTTTTTTTTTTTTTTTTTTTTTTTTTTTTTTTAAGTAGGTCTTCTAAGTTCTGAGTCCTTTATGAAGTCCCAACTTGAGATTAATTTGTAAATCCGAATTCCGACCCGACCCGAACACATTGCTTGTTCTCCAAGTGACCAAATCCCAACTTGGAACCCTACACCAAACAATAAACCCACGTGAGTCACGTGACGACTATATATATATATATATATATATATAAACCACAAACAAGACCCTTTCGTTTCACCAATACCTTGTCTCAAGTGCTTTTATTCTTGCTTTCTTGTAAGTGGGCAAATTATCCGCCTACCGACCGCTTATCGAACCGAATTGAACCGACATCGACCGCCTACTAACTAATTTCAGTTTGGTAGTCGGTATAAAATTTTGTTCCGAAAGACGGTTCGGAACTGAACCGAACCGAACCGCATTTTATTCCGACCGATTAACAGAATCGACATGAAACGAAATGATGTCGTTTAGTAAACGAAACATTTTATCGTTTTTTTTTTTTCCTTTAAAAAAATCAAAATGACGTCGTTTCATTACCCATGTTAATCGATTTAACAGACTTAACCGACCGCCTATTAACTGCTTTACCAACTTAACCGACGGCCTATTAACCACTTAACCGAAATAAATTTACCGACTGCATTCCGACAAAAGTCAGTTAACCGACCAAATTAACCGACTTAACCACCTACCGAACCGATGCCCACCCCTACTTTCTCGTTGTTTCTGGTTTTTCCCAGCAGATAGATCAGAAGAAGGTGATCGCTACGTATTTGCTGGCTGTTTTGGGAGGGAACACATGCAAGCCCCTCCGCTGAAGACATCAAGAACATTCATGGCTCTGGTACTTTTTCGTCTTCTCTCTAGGCTTTCTTTCCTTGTTCTTGTTTATGCATGGTTGTATATATGCATATGTATGTTTATCTTTTTACGTAGATGCCTGAATAGTTTAATGTATCTATATGTTAGTTTAAATCTTGTAGTTTGACGGCTGGTCGATGTGATTAAGTTTGTAACAATCTATTTGCTTATGTTGCTTGCGGTTAATTATGGCGATAAATTTGGATGAATTGTTTGAAAGGCATTGCTTGGTTTGTTTGGGAGAGAAACCAAACGCGTTGGGAGTCTTGAAATCATCCGTTGTTTTGAATTTAACTTTTGACTGTTTATTGGTTTACAGTTGGAGCTGATGATGATATGATTGAGCTTCTTCTGTCGCAAGTTGAGGGCAAAGACGTGACAGAGCTTATTGCTGATGGGCGGGAGAAGTTGGCCTCAGTGTCTTCTGCTTGTGGCTGTCGCTGCAACCGGCGCCACTGAGGCTGGTCCTGATGCTGCTGCTGAGCCAAACATGGAGGAAAAGGCGGAAAATGAGTAGGAGGAGGAAGATGTAAGCCTTTCTTGACATAATCTTCTTGAGACTTGTACTCTAATTTTGCACTACTCATTTATGATAGCATAATATAAATCAAATGCTAATTTAATCATGTAAGCAGCGGAATGATTGGTCATAAATACCTCCAGCCATGCTTTGTTCAAATGTATGAAGAAAGATTATGCAAAAAGAATTTTAGAGAGATTCTTCTAATCTGTGCCTACTGAATGCCATACTAATGGAGTACAGTACAGATATATGTTGAGTATTCAAAACCCCTTCATTCAAAAAATTGAAGAGTGATGGCTGATTTTTCTCCTCCCATCAAGGAGAAAAATTAGCACATTATCAGGATAAATGATTCTCATGATCTGCATGATTTCCCATGATCAGATACAGTTAGAATAAGTCATATTTACTGATGTGCCATTAGGGTCATATATGAAATTTCTAACAATTTAAGCATTGTAGTTGTGTTTAATGGCTTACTCAATTTAGTTGACCTGTGATTTTACATTGTTGAACCCTCCACCTGTGAGTCGACTTAAAAATTTTGAATATTGAAAATTTTGATCCATTTTCTTGCCCATGTTGTAAGAGATTGTTTTTTGGGCTCAAATAGCATTCATTGTTGTTAGACTCATTGGACAGGTGCAGAGTTTTAAAGGTCAGACCATAAGTGCAACTCAAATAGCTTTTACTATAATGTTTCCCGTTGTTCATAATTGGTAAAATGATTACTTAGTGGCTGACTTGACAACCACAAAATGTTAATCATTTCATCAATAATGAACTGTCACTTCAATTTATAAGGACAACGTAAAAATAAACTATAGTAGCACACAATCAACTTAGGTTAGACGGGTAATATTTTAACAAAAAGCTTCACATAAATTATGTACCGTTGGATATTCATCTGACTGCCTTTTCTTTTACTTTAACTAGTTGCAGGATATGTGCTTCAGTCTCTTTGATTAAGGGGTTGGTTCATGTGTCTCTCCGCATGAAGCCTTTTCTTTTCGATTTGGAGATTCAAATTGGATGTTGAAGTTTTGTCCCGCAGAGCGATGCAGTAGTTTCTAGGTTATACCGTTATATTAGGTAGAAAAGTCAGTAGATAAGACTTTTATCTTATTTGAATTAGAATTTGGTTTATTATCTTATTCGAGTTCCCTCTTGGAGATTCATCTATTCTTCTGAATGCTATTTTGACGGGCTTTTCATCTAAAATCATAGATATCTTCATTTGGTGGAAGTTAATGCTTGCCGATTGAATTCTATTGAAATTGGTCATTTTGCAAGATATCTACTTATTTTCACACTAAAATATCTATTTAGGTAAAAGCCATGTAGGCAAGCATTCATCCAAAAAAAAAAAAAACAGCTAGAATAACTAGTAGAATTTGGTTCGAAGGTGTCTGAATGTGATTAAAGCCACATCAGCCATTAAAAAAAAAAAAAAAAAAAAAAACTCAACACCCTCCAATCACATATTGACATGTGTTAACAAGTTGTAAAAGAGTTGAGAGCAAAAAAACGGAAGGAGTAACTGCAAACCTTATTTCCATTATTTATGAAATCAAACCACAAGTAAAAAAAAAAAAAAAAAAAAAAAAAAAAAAAAACCCAGTGAAAACCAAAGCCAACAGTTATATGTAAACTAGCTAAAGACCATAATAGCATCCAGTCCGTGTTTTTCCCCCTGCTAAGGAAGTAATTAAATCTTAGCTGCAAAGGAGAGGCCCTCTTTTGTGAGCAGATCAAGATTCTCAACAGGAGGTTGAACCCTTGCAACTTTGGCTATAGCCTTGTTTTCCTCAGGACTCCCACCCTCTAGGAAAGCTCCAACAACCTTCCCATCTTTGATCCAGTACGATCCAAACTTGGGATTTGGTGATTCTGGATTGTTGTCTCCAAATAGCACCGAGTCACCAACATTGTCGCCATAGAATTGCCAAGACAGATTAAATGAGCGTGAATAGAAGTATGGAAGGTAGTCATACTCCTCAATAGTCTTCCCCTCCTCACTTGCCTTAATGGCCTGCAAAAACAAGACAACATATAGTTATGAGATCCACCACAGGTTTTATATAACTATGTGCATTGTTATATACCAATGGATCTGAATTCCCAGCAATTTTGCTGCTCGGATTGCAAATTGCAGCAAATATGAGAAAATTCTTATGAAGCTCACCTACACCTACCAAGCAAATAGGCCTCATACTAGCTCTCTCACATTTGCTGCTCAAATTGCTACAGAAAAATTGTTGGAATCTCTATCCTTACAAATACAGTTTTTTCTCCAAGAGTGGAAGAGAGCAAGAAAATTTTGCACAAGGCACAAAAAACAAAGTTGGAAATTATACCCAATGGCTGGTTATTTTGATGAACTTAGTCGCATGCATTCTTTTCATGGAAAATATGGGTAAAGAACATGCAAATTTCATGATGCAGCATTTAAAAGGGCTCATAATTTGTGAAAACGACAGTATCGGGAAGATGCAAACCTTCACAGCCTGCTCAGCAGATTTGCGTGCATGGTCAACATGTTCAACTCTTCTCAATTCGTTGTACAATTTCAAAGGGAAAGTAGCCACATCGCCTACAGCATATACGCCAGTAACACTTGTTTTAAAGAACGCATCAGTCTGCAATCAAACAAGTTGTGCATAAGTTAAAATTCAAAATTGCCATCTGCTCCAATTTAATAACAATCTTATGATAACACAGGAATTCCAGTCAAACAAAATCATAGGCTCTCAGAAGTCACACTAACCTTAATGCCGCCTTTCTCCTCTTCAACCTGACCTTTGAATAATGTTGTAAGGGGTCTTCCCCCAACACCAACAACAACAATGTCAGCTTCTAGCACCCTGCCATCCTTAAGTTTCACTTCCTTTACCTGAATGATGAGCGAAAGATTGCCAGTAAAGCTTTCAGCTCATAGATCACACAATCAACATTTAAATACCAAATGATTGAATACTTACCTCTCCATTTGAATCAGAAGTAAATCCAACGGCAACTGTTCCCTTAATAATTTTGATTCCTTTATTTTTATAGTAACCCTCATAGAAAGCAGCTATACCAGAAGTGAAAAGCCGAGGCACTGAAAAAAACACGGCCTGAGTTAGAAAAGAAGGATCTACAACAGAAATCCAACAAAGAGTAGGTCATCTAATTTCAACAACAAAATATTTGAATCAATTATACAAAATTACGCCTAAAATGAGTCTCCACTTACTGCACCATGGCTCAGGGTAAACCATGCTGACATCAAAATTGTTCATTTCCAAAACTGCGCCAAGCTCAAGACCAATGTATCCTCCTCCAACAATCACAGCCTTCCCGTTCTTCTTTGCTTTGAAAGCTTCTATAAGCTTATCGGCATCATCAATTTCTCTCAAGTAGAAGATGTTTTTGGCATCAGCTCCTTGCACACCAAAATCTGTCAACCTGATAACCTGCGTAAAAGCAAAAAGCATTACACCGTGTAAACAAGGTAAGAGAAGGCAAGCCGAAGTCATTTTCTGGAAACCTTAGGTACACTTACACTTGAACCAGTTGCAATAACCAAAATCTGATACTTGAAAGTTTCTCCAGCAGCACTTATCAGAATTTTGGCAGCGAGATCTGCTTTTACTATTTCTGTCTTTAGGATCAACTCTATTCCTGCAACCATCAGTTGAGTTTCCATGAGAAAATGATATCCAGGGCATTCTCCATTGGACATATACAAATTGGAAGCCACCAAAACACTGAATTCAGTAATGACTGCTTGCTCAATCTCATCACGTTATTGGCAGGCACTACAGTTTCAGGAAACCACTCATACAATACTAAATCAGTATTTGCATATAATGGGTGGGGCATAACCTTTTTCTTTGTACCACTCAGGAAGCAATCTCTCCCCTCCACTTCCGACACAGACATGGAACCCTGGGAGTCTAGCAGGAGCTGGAAAATACAACACGGAATGAAAGCAACTTGATTTTAAATGCAAGTAAAAGGCCAGATGTGCAACACTATATCTTAGATTTAACTTAAGTGAACAAGTTAAGTTATGAACAATGCTCCATACACTCGGGGAAAAGGTAAGCCTTGCTTAGTGCTGGACGTTCATAAGGAGCCACCTGGAAGTATAAGAAAGAAGAAATTAGCAGAAGTCCATATAAGTTTACTCAAGAGGTAATAAAACCACACCAACTGCTGTAGTAGTAAAACAGTTTCGAAAATTAAGCAAGTAGCATAAAATTGAAGGTTGTTTTGCCAATACCTTCAAATTTCAAATATATTTAAGTGGTTAAAATTGAATTCATGTACTTAAATCTAATCGGGTCACGGGTGTATATCATCTTGAAGTTAATATTGATCACATTATTTCTATAATTTCAAATATGTTCAAACTATGCAATGACCTTCATTTTCCCTATCTATACAAATGTGCTAAACTTCAGTCAGAGTCTAATGTAGCTTTAAGATTTGAGCCTAGGCTCCAAGAAAATGCATTTTGAGCTCAAAATAACACGTGTTATTCCTAAATACACATCACATGAGCATTTATTGTATTATTTTTTCTGTTCTGCCCATGAATTGCACAAAATATACGCCACAATAACAACACTAACTACCTGAACTTTCTCAGTAGCATAACATTTCCACACAATCAAAGCGTTCGCAAACTGAATTTAACATTAACCAGATAATTGACTATACAAAGGTATAAGAAAGTATACCGCCTCCTTGGAAATGACCGCCAGCTCGCCTGGTTTAAGGCCCTGTTTGGCAAACTCCCTAGCTGCATATCCCTATTATGTCAACATGACTTAACAACGTCAAATTCAGCACGAAAATTAATTTAGACACAAATTATTACAGATAAACACATCTAATTTGAGTCTGATTTTTCACTTCTTCGATTACCAAAAGAGAATGGAGATCCAAGGTCTCATACTCCTTACTTCATTTAAATTTAATTAAATCCTCATTATAAGAAATATTTCTCTGCCAAAAACAACACATAAAGCATATAGTTGACTGAAAACGCTAAGAAAAATAAAATAAAATCGGAGAAAAAATGACATTTAGATCTGTGTGAAGTACAAACCAAGCGAGAACCAAATTACAGGGTTCAGACGATTATTCAAAATCCGAAACCACAAGCTCAGGAACATAAACCAAAATATCACCAGCGGTCCAATATTCCAAGAAAACTTTGGAATTAGCACCGGAAAACGGATAAAACGACAAGAAAAACTATCTGATCGTGAAAATGAAATTGACGAAGGAAAAGTACGAGAGCCGATGATCGAGAAACTCACAGCTGAGACACCGCCACCGACGATCACGTACTTGAAGCTCTTCTCTGCCATTGATACTATGATTGGAAAGCTTTTGGCCTTCGCTGTGCGCTCTGTGACTTTTTAAGTACTGTGTATTCGAGAGATAGAGAGGAGAGAGGGAATGTGATGAGGTGTGAGCCGTGTGCTTGTCAGATATCAATGGGACGACTCGGCTTTCATTGGCTGGACGCTGCGTATAAACGGATCTAGCCACGTGGCGATCCGTTGACCGTTACCTTTGCTGACTTTGCATCTGCCACGATAGCCAAACTTGAAAAGTGTTACCATGTTCTAGAACTGAACTACATTGGGCTTCGGGGATAATGATTTTTTAAATTATTTATTTAAATTGAGAGAATTCGAATTAAAAATTATAAAATAACATTTATAGGATTTATTCAGATAAATAGTTAGACAATCAATTTTTATTTGATCAGGTGAATTTTATAAATGTTTTT
The DNA here is from genome assembly GCA_028654335.1 of Alnus rubra. NCBI lineage: Eukaryota > Viridiplantae > Streptophyta > Magnoliopsida > Fagales > Betulaceae > Alnus > Alnus rubra. Next base: position 2,399,318 of record JAJPGS010000281.1, read on the forward strand.
CCATAATTTTTTTGTCTAAATCTCTTAAATTCGAACAAATAATTTGAAAGATCCTAATTCAAGCTTCGACATTAGGTAACGGTTTATTGATTATCAATAGATAATGTATAGTCATCTATTATTAATTTTGAAATATATATAATCTTCATGAAATTATTCTAATATAGCTTTTATTTAGTTTTAACGATTTCAAACGTAATTAGGCATTTGGTAAAATCACGTTTGAAAAATGGTGTCTTAAATTATCTTTAAAATTAAAAATTATTATCAATTATCAAAACATTTTTATACTTATTTTTATAGTCAAGTCTCGTTTAATAGTATTTTCACAATTCATCGTTTATTATCGACAAAATCAGACAGATTGAACTGCAGGCACGCACTTACTTGCTACAAATGCTTTAACAGCAAATCTTGGGCAATAAGTTTTACCGAAATTAGAGCCCTCTAATTATGATTTGAATATTTCTGGGCCACAAATCGTCCCCCAGGGCCGGCCGATGCCCCAACTATCAGTTATGGCATTAATGCACAATGCCCAAAACCAGTCTTCGTTCAGATTCTAAAATGTCCCTTTATTCAATTCTTCTACGTGATTCCTGAGAAGAATTTCAACGGTGTAGATTGCTAAGGGCGTGGGTACACTACTCCGGTCGCAGAACAAAATCTTTCTTAAGAAAACTCTGACGTCACTGGTGATGAAAGATTGAAAGGGTCATGACCACCAAGGTTGGTATTCCACTATTCCGCATAGAAGTTCTGATCCTCTGCAAACGATAACATAGTTTAGTAAGAAATAAAGCATTAAAATTAGACCGGTGATCCGTGACTTGTTTTTATTCTTGGAGTCAAATATATTAATAAATAACTTTAAAAAAAAATTAAAATACTTTTTCAAACTAAAAACAAAAAACACTCTTCAAAACACATTAACAAATTTATTCAAACACGTCACACCCGCGCTTTTGGCAAAGACTTAGTGCATTTGAATCAACCTTAACAAAATTATTGGAGAGCAATGTCATGAAATAGATTGATAAAGGAAAATGATCGTCATATTGTAGCTTTTGTTATAATTCATTTATAAACTCACGTGTTGACGAGTCATATTTCTTAGGTGAAAAAATTGAGCAACAAAATTTAATAAATTAATTTAAATGGATGGTGACTAATGTTGTGAACATCATGTGATTGTCATGTCAATTTGTTAAAAAAATTATAATAAAATCTATAATGCTACTAACAACACTCGGTTGATAAAAAGTTGGAACTAATTCATATTATTATCATGAGAAAAAAAAAAGATTAAAAAAAATTGAAATTGATTTGAACCAATTTTTCGTAGTTGTTATATTGATATATGATTTTAAAAGACACATTAATTTTAAGAGAACACAAATAAATAAATGATGCTACATTTAAAATTACTTATAATTCATACTTTGATTAGAAATGGTGAAGCGGTTGATTATGGGCTAAGCAAACTTGGGCTAAGGAGTATTGTGTAGCCCAACCGCTACTAGGCCAGCACCACTATCACAAGTAGATACATTAGGGAAGGGGCCGAAGGGCCCATCTTTCGAATGTCAAATTACTAAAATTGACAAAAGAATTCATATGAGGCCCATTGGGGACATTCGATAAAATTAATACAGAGAAAACAATCATATGAACTTTTGATTAGAGAAGATTGTTTGAAAAAACTTTTTATGGAGTATTTTTCTTCTTTTATTTTTTTTGTTGAATACATGTTTTAATGTGACTGACACAGAAGAAAATAATTTTGAATGTTTTGTCTTTGAAATTATTTTTTAATGCTTTTTTTATTTTGGTAAAAAAACAAAAATATTCTCCCAAAAAGCATTGTGAAACAAGGCCATAATATTTTCGTACTAACAAGAGAACAAGAAATTCATCATCGAGACATGAAAATAATGATAGAAAATGTGAAATTATTTATTTATTCGTGTTATAATTGATGGTTTTTTGGCTGGATTGTAAATACTGCATATGGAGACCATACCATAACACATGAATAAATTAATAAAATGCTCACGACAACGAACGGTCTCTCCCTCAGTGGGATCGAGCTTCTTCTTTTTCTTTTTTCTTTTTTCTTTTTTCTTGGACAATGAGAATATATTTATTTATGATCCGTTTGAATTTGTAATTTAAAAAAGTGCGATTGAAAATCGCGATTTTAAAATGTGCGATTTGAAAAAAGTGATTTTTAAAAATGCAGTTAAGCGTTTTGCAAAATTGCAGTTTAGAGTTTAAAATCACAAATTAACCTTTAAAATTTTGAGTTTTCAAAAAAGCATCATCTTACCTACGATTTGAAAAAGTAGATTTTCTGCGTTTTCAAATTGTAATTTTTAAAAATCCAATTCTTAAACGATTTATGTAGACCAAATTATACATATTATTTACGAAATCGTAATCTTAAACGCACATTTTAAGACATATCTATTTGTTCACACATGCACCTTACATTATAGGACTTCACTACGAGCACCAAGTGCAAAATTTTGGACTGAGATGGTGTGCAATAATTATAATTTAGACTTTTCATTTTAAATAAAACGACATCACTTAAAAACTTAAAAACTATTTTTTCTAGAAGCAGTCATCGCTCTTATCAGCCTCATCACCACCCTCACCGGTGCATCACCGGCACTAGTCTCTCACCATCACCATTGGGGTTTAGCCGAACCCCACCATTGTGATCACATGCAGGAAAGTGGTGGTCGACTACCTCCAAAAGTGAGAGGTTGATAGTGACAGTGCAGGGTGAAGGTGACGGTGAGGGTGAAAAGGGTGAGGTGGCCGACTGTGGGAAGGAGAGAGTTTTAAAATTTTAAATCACAGGACAGAATCTTAAATAAACTACCCAAAATAAAGGGACTGGACACAACAATCTTTATCACAAATTTTCAACAGGCAAAATATCCATGCTAGCTGATCCGACGCAGATATGAAAGGACGAGGGATATTTTGCCCATGAGAGAGACGAGAGAGTAAAAATGTGATCGAAAAGGGGAGCCCACGGCCCCGGCCCCGGCCGGTAATATTAATTCCAGGCCCTGCCAAAGAAAGGGGAGCAATTTGCTATACTGTTTGATGTTCCTAAAATTGTAGCCAGGCTTTAATTAGGAGAGTAAAAACAAAAACCAACCATCTCTTTCAAAGGAAAGGTGGCCAGTGGCCAGGTGCCAGGTGGCCGGGCATTCCATGTGATTCATGAACGCGACGTTCCACTGTCTTCATCAGAATAATGTACAACGCCATTATATATGTCTTATCTTATACGTATAGTTTTGCTCCCAAGTTCCATGCCTTTTTTATACTTTTTATTTAATGATGATGGAAATGAATAATATTATTATTTTCATACATGGCACAAATTATTTATTTCCATGTATCTAATACAATTAATGACCGCAAAACCAGCACCAATAAGAAGTTCAAAGGAAAACAAACAATTAGAGAGGTCAATGATGGGCTCTATTTACTTGGCGGAATTAGGTACACCAACAAGCATAGCTAGGGAGGGGACTAGGGGAGAGAGGAGCAAGATCGAGCCCCCTGGCCGCACACCATTCTTGTTTATTTCCTGCAAAGTTAGTCTTGATTACCTTGTTGCCCACCGCCCACCCTAAAAAAAAAATAGTGTTGTCCCTATGCATGACATAATGGAAGCAATAATGGCCCCCCATTTCATGTTCATCACATGAAAAGTTACCCTGGACCTCCAGCTTCAAGTGGTAAGCAAATTACTGATTCTTATTAAAAAGAAAAAAGAAAAATTAATTAGTTATTTAGTTAGTTTTTACTCTACAAATGTTAAACATCTGTTTGTCAAAAAAAAAATATTTTCTGTTTTGAATTATTTGTTAATATATTCACTTTAAGTAAAAAAAAATTAAATTGAATACAGAATGTAATAATACATTTCATTTAATAGATAGCTGATATATTTTTTCCCCAAGGAGGTTAAAAAATGAACCCTGCAAAAAGATGGCATGTTAAACCATGATTGTTACTCATGTGAAACAATATAATTAATGGGGTCGATGAAGGTTCAAAAGCCAACATGTGAGCCCATTCTTGGAATATTTTGGTCTTTCTTTTTTTCTTCTTCTTCTTCTTCATCATAATCAATCATGCCAGAAAGTTATATTCAATTGGATAATTATAGAATTTGGTATAGAATCTGAGTGTTAATAAATGCTTGAGTGCCATCAATATTCCATCATTATCGTGTATATAAGATTATTATTTTCATTGATCAAATAACAATAGTGTGTTATATAGTAATATCTTCCCAAAACTAATTATCTCTATTAATGTTGAGAAACCAGTTGAGCATACACCTAATTCTCTATCAAGAGTATCTACAAAGACAAGAAATGTCAAGTTCAAAGTGTACGTTTTGCTGATGGAGGTCTAAAGGGGTTTACTCAAATGCTTAAATCATAATTTGCTTTAGAAAAAGAAAATAGCTCAAAGAAAGCAACAGAATGAGAGCGTTTGGCCAGAGAAAATAAACATACTCCACTAAATACACATTATTGAACCTTTGAGAATAACGAGATATCAGTATAATACAAGTTGCACTTGTCCTTCTCAATCAGGCTGGGTTCAGCCACCCTATAGACTTTATTAAGAATGAATCTGCCTAGCCCGATTAACGAACTTAAAAGGGCAACTTTTTGGAGATTTATTGTGTGATAATCAACTGTTAATTCCAAAATCAAATATGATGCAATATTTAGTTATAATTTATTTTTTATTTTTTTCTTTAAGTTAAATGATATTTTCTTCCCCGCAAGAAATAAGGATGAAGGGTAAATCATGGATTTAATCTCTATTGCCTCCTCTTTTTATACATAGATATTGAGATTTTATTATATTCAAAGTGAGAAGAAACATCATTGTCAAAAAACTGTTTGCTCACAGATAGAATGTGGATAATATAAAGGCCCGGTAAATGAAGTATGTTAAAGTTGTCGGCACCTCTTCACAAAAAAAAATGTCGGTACCAGAGCAAAAACAATAAATAAATAAATAAAAACTTAGAATTTGGGGTGTTGTCCCTTACTCACTCTTATCTTATATGTTTTTTTTTTGTTTTTTTAATCACTAGAGTGCGGACATAATTTGTAAAAATGACTGGTTTGTTAATTTTTTTAAAAGATTATTTTTTATTTAAAAAAATGTTATGATGTGATATAAATGTAAAAGTAATTTTATATATTTTGTAAGCGTTTTATATTTTATATTTTTATTAATATTTTGTTTTGAAAAAAAATATGAAAACTAGAAGACAAAAAAAATGATTAAACAATGCAATTCTCACATGCATTGGATCGCATGCTCTAAAAACAAGTGCTAGTTTATGTTAAAAATATATACAAGAATTATATACTTTAAAAATAAATATAAGTATATTAAATGAATTTTTTAAATTTAATTAAAAAAAACTTTATCCATTTTTTTTTAAAAAAAAATAACACGACATTGAATAACTCCTTGTACTTTACCCGAATTTAGGGAAGTGATTTATGCACAATTATTTTACAACCAAGGCACATTGAATGAGATCCATGCAGTTGGGATTGTGGTTCTACATAATGTCTTGGGGTTGTGAAATAATTGTACCATAGTTGTAATTTTATCATTACAAAATATATATATATATCATTTATTTTGCAGTACATTAACTAGGTGGTTGTCATGTTTATCCACATATCTGCATAATTATTTAGTTAATCCCAGAATCAGAAGAGATAATATAAAAAGTTAGTAGTAAAAGTCCATTGTTTGTCTTCTTCCATTGTTACGAATACCCATCCCAATGATCCCATTCCCCAACAAATTTTAATTTATTATTATTTTTTTTTTTTAAGTTTATTTGGATAAATATAAACATTAACCCTGGGCCTTGAGGAAACAGGTAGCTGAATCAACATTATATTTACTTTAAAAAAAAAAATTAATTATATGGGCATCCGCATCGGATTCTGGACAATCAAGTCAAATCTCCCATCATCTTATTCTTAGCCCAGCTTTGCAAAAGTTTATTCCTACAGCATCTTGATTTGCGACTGCTTCAGCCTTAACACACACACAAAAACTGTATAAGTAGATTCCGTTTGTTTAATATTTCTTGGAGGGTTTTTTTTCTTATTTGATTTTTTTAATATAATATAAAATTAAAAATAATTTTGAGTATTTTTTATTTTATTAATATTTTTATTTTGAAAAAAAAAAGGAGATAATATTTTTTTAACAAATTATGCTAATTATTCATTTTGACATATATATATATATATATATATATATATATATATATATATATATATATATATATATAAACTATTGTTTGGCAAGTGATCACATCCTCTTAGACACTCTTGATTTTCTTTTATCTTGTACATGCTCTATATCACAGTATATTAAGTACTATTATAATTCAATTATATGTATTTTTTTTTTCCTGTTTTTATAATTGTGCTTTTTGTTTATTCTAGTTCTTATCCCTTTTTTTTAAAAAAAAAAAAAGAAAAAAAAAAGAAAAGAAAAGAAAAGAAAAGAAGAGCAACCCTACTTAGATTTGAATTTGGAGATAAATTCTGTAAGATTCACTAGATACAACTCAGAAGAAAGGAGCCAAAATGGTCAGACAAAAAGAAGTCAGAAGCGGTCGGAAATTTGTGTTTCCCCAAGCGATGCAGTACGCCTCAATATCTTTCCCCCACTCGCAAAGTCTGCAACAATTATTGACGGTTAAATCTCGAAATATTGATTATTACTGATGTGGGATCCATTGAATGATAAACCTCAACCACAATATATGCGTTGTGGAAATTTGTTCGCAACATTTTTATCTCGTTTTGTTAATATTTTATTATCAATTAATTTTGTTAATAAATATTGATTAATAATGTTATATACAAAATAAAATAAAATTGTAAAGTATAACATTTTTCTATATATATAGATTAAAAAAAAAAAAAAAAAAGTTGTCACGATTCATGGTTCGTTGGTTGTTACTATAATCATACTATATGCCAAATAATAACATGTTGGACCTCTTGGTGTATAATTGAAATTTTGTGGGTCACATCTAGGTTAATATATATTGAGATCTCTTGCAATTATTTAGAATAAAAATAAGTAAAGTAAATAAAAGGGTAATCCAGCCACCATTTAAAATGGTTGGTCACAACTTTTTTAAAGAGGTGGTTGCCCACTTAAAAAAAAAAAAATCGTTTAGGTAGTTCAACAACTTTTAAAAAAGCGGTTAACTAACTCTTCATCCTTTAAGAGCGGTTGAAACACTCTTCAAAGCAATTAAACACCTCATTAGAGAATGGCCAAGCACCCTAAATGACCCAAGAAAAATCATGTGATCGCCTTGCGAGGGCTCAGCCACTCGAGAATAGTACTTATAAGGAAATTCATTCCTATATACAAGGAAAAAGCTTGATGCACAACATGTTGTGCATAACTTGTACACAACCACTCACATGAGTAAGACTCATCTAAGTGGGTGGATTTCACTCATGTAAGTGGTTGTGTACAAGTTATGCACAATCTGTTGTGCAATAATCAAACCCTATGTACAAAGGGTTGCCCAAAAGTTAAGTGCATTATAAATTTTAAGTAAAGGTGTTAAAAGGAATGGATGTTAATGGCTCGCATCACTATTTACAAAATCTTTTTATCTTCAAAATTTACTGCAGTACCTTTTTTTTTTTTTTTTTTTTTTAGGTCTTGGCCGTAGTGTTTTTCTAAATTTGTTTGCTAGTTGCTTTAGAGACCCAATTTGTCTTATAGCAAGAAGACAAAATTTGGGCTGGCTATGAGTTATGGTAACATGTCAATGATGGCAGCTGACTAAAAATGAATCATGCAGTTGGCATAATGTGGTGGTTTTTTTTTAAAAATAATAATAATTTTTTTTTTTTTAAAGTGCATAATGTGATGTTTGATGTGTAAGTTACGTTGTCAGGGATGATTATGGGTGTTGTTATTGATCATAATGAGAAGCCATTTAATGACGGTGTCCCGTTTAATAATCCCTTCTCCTACCCTTCCTTTATTTTTATTTTTCTCAAAAAATATTAACTCAAAACATTCTTAATTTTTTTTATTTTTTATATCACATTAATAATTTTTTATTATTATTTAAATAAAAAAATTTACTATAATACAAATTTTTTTTACTTTTTCATATAAATTTTTTTTACTTTATATCACATCAATCACTTTTTACTCACACTCCAAAAAAAATTATCTCACAAGGGAAGGAGAGGGGAGAGGAGGGGATTACTAAACGGGGCCGCTTGTACTGTAAATAAGTTAGGCTATATCCTAATATTAATGCTAATTGATTTTAATTTTTTTTTATGTCATCTATTTTTTTTAAAAAAAACATATGTAATAAGTGGTTGTAAAGAATATCATTACTTAGTATAAAAAAGCTTTATATTAACATAAAAATATGTTGAAATTCTTATTGATTTGGTTGCTAAAATTTTATTATTCTCTCTTTTATATTAACAAAAACTTTAAAGCACAAAATATTCAAATTTGTTTTCATCTGAATATTTTTGCAAACCAAAATTAAAAAACACTCCTAAAATACATTAAAAAAAAAAAAAGCCATAAACAATTCCGTACAAACCAATCAAAAATTTATGTAAAATAATTTGACTGCGCGCTAAAGGGTTTCTGTAAAATAATATTTTGTGTACTTTGGCAAAAGGGTTTCTATATAAAAAAAAAATCGGCCAAAAAAAAAAAATCATTTTAAATTATATTGGTAAAAGATGAAAAACTTTTTTTGAATCTAAACTTTCTTTTCGAGGATGGATAGTTTAATTTGACAAATGATAATTTCTAATGTTTCTAATTTATTGTTTTACATTGTTATTGGGGAAATTATCATCCCCAAGGCTAAATGGGCTTAAACCCGAACCAGAGATTCAGTTGGTTCGACTAGCCTGATTAGACCCGCTCAGTCACTAGGATTTAACAGAATCCTATAACATATTAAAGGATATATCCGAAATGCATTGGATAAGGTACATTATTCAAATACTATATGAAGAATAAGTGTCATACTCAAATTGAACTGCAAAAAGATCAGTCTAAATCCCACAATACGGGGAACAGACTCCTGATAGAAATGCATCAGAGCACTCCAAGTAGTCTCATAACTATATGCCTATAAATAGGCTGCTACCCCATATACAAATATATACTGAAATATATTCAAAACCCGACTCTCAATACTCTCACAAAATTATCTACTGACTTAGCCCATCAGAGAGGGCATACGTATTGTTTATTCTTCTTTGCAGATTATGAAGAACAATGGCTCATTGAAGATCCATACGTCACCAGGTAGAAATATGAAAATTTATATTTTTTTTAGATTTATTTATTTATTTATTATTATTTATTTATAAATAATTCTTAAGCATCCCACAAATATCCATCATTGTTTTCTAATTAAATGAGTAGAATTTTATTATATCAATATTTGTTATTTTTTCAAAATATTGATAAATATTAAATAGATAAATATAATAAAAATTAATATAATAAACTTTAAAGTTTAAACCATTTAATTTAAATTAAAGTAATGTATGAACATTTTGAAAATCTACCTGCATAATATTATAACATACTAAGAACATTCTCATCTGATTATTTATTTTCACTTTTAGGCTATAATAGATAACAAAAACTTAAAAAAATTCCACTCCATTGAATTATCTAAACAAAAGGTAAAATAGATTTATCATCCATCCGTGAATAGTACGACTCACATGTAGAATTATACTATTCATATATCTAAAATTATTTTATTGTTTTTCTTCCGCCTTTTGTTTTTATTTCAACTTTTTATTTCACCTTTTGTCTTATATTACAATTAAAAGAATATTTAATTGTAAAAATGCTTATTTTAATAAAATAAAATAAAAATTTAGATAATCGGATGGAGGATGCCTTTTAAAACTTATTAACTGAACTAGATAAAATGAATTCTGGTTAGCTATTTTAGAGCATTCCTAGTAGCATCATCAAAAATATTTTGGTGAGCCAATTTGAAGAAAACGACATTCTTAGTAGTCTCACCAAATTTTACTTACCAAAGTGACTAAAAACCACTTTTCTCTATTTTGGTGAGCCACTTTTTTAAAATTTTCTCAATAACCACACAATTTTAACTATTCACTATTCCATTTAAATAATATTTTTTCAGATTTATTTATTATTTATCTATTTAATATTTTTATACAACAAGTTACGATACACCTTCATCTTGAGATTAGATTATTGCTAAGAAATTCATAGAAGTTTTCATTTGATTCTCAACCAAATTCAAGAAAAAAAAAATGAAAGAATGACAAAGTTTATGTTCGGGACAAATAAACTTTCATGTCCAAGAAATAAGGATATCATCATGTGGGAGAAATGGGAGATGGGAGAAGAAAATGGGAGAAAAAATGAAAGAAAAAAAAGTGTGATGATCATATGAAAGAGAAATGAGAAACAAAATTGATGAAAGAGTTGGTGAGTGAGTATTACTCATCAAAATTGATGAGTATTTTCACTTACCAAAACTTTTTGGTTAAAGTGGTGAGGTTGTTGAGAGTAATTCTTTAGTGTTTTCATCAAATTGGCTCAACAAAATAGCTAAAAAGCTATTTTAGTGAGGCTACTAGGAATGCTCAAAAATCACTCACAACAGCGCCACCACTTTGACCAAATAGTTTGGTGAGTGAAAATACTCACAAATTTTAATAAGTAGTATTCACTCACTAATTTTGTTTTTCATTTATCTGTCACATGATCACAACACTTTTTTTTTTTTTTTTTTGTCCTTTATTCTCCAATTTTCTTCTCCTATCTCCCACCTCTCACACACGATGATGTCTCTATTTCATGGACATGAAAGTTTATTTGTCTCTAATATAAACTTTGTAGTTCTTGCATTTATCTTTTATTTCTTTATTTTTTGAATTTGGTTGAAAAGCAAACGAAAGCTTATTGAATTTCTTAGCATCGATCTAATCTCAAAATGAATATGTATAATAATTTGTTGTATAAAAAGATTAAATAAAGAAATAATAAAAAAATTTGAAAAAATATTATTTAAATAGAATAATAATATTAAATAGTTAAAATAGTGAGGCTGCTAGGAAAACTTTAAAAAAAATAACTCACCATAATAAATTTTTTATTTTTTTAATTATTTTGATGAGAAAAATTTGATTAAACTTTTAAAAATGCTCTTAGATTGAAATGTTCAAAAACCGAATGGGAATGCTCTAAGGATTCTAAACCGCGTACCCGGCGTAGGGGGAAAAAAAGAAGTAAACCATTTTATAAATCTTTCTTTTTAAAAGAAAAAATAAAAAATTTCTTCCGTCTTCCTCGATACTCACCCAACAGCAGGTGGGACCCTGATCTTCAAAATAATCAGAGCCAGTATGGAAAGAAACAGCAACATTGTACTTGCCCTCTCTCTCTCTCTCTCTCTCTCTCTCTCTCATGTCGCCTACCGCTTCAACCCCATCCCCCACCACCACAACAACCTTAGGGTTTTCTAGTCCTAACTGGGATTCCTTCTTCATTCCTCAGATTTGATGACTAAAATTCTGCTTCAATGTGTAAACTCCTCCCAGCTCGTTTCAGGTACTTTTCCTCTTTCTCGATCGCAACCTTCTTGGGTTGCTCACAATATACACATATACCACGCGTTTGTGTTTCTTTGGATTTTTTGGACGTTTCGTTGTTGAGGTTCTTTTTGGGTTTCATTTCTTCTTTTTTTTTTTTGCTGTTTCTTTGTTTTGTTTTTGTTTTTTGCTATTTTGGGTGAAGTTAATAGTTATTAGTTTTTTTTCATCCAAAAAAAAAAAAGTTATTAGTTTCTGGGTTCGTTTTGATTCGTTAGTTTGGTGAATCTGGGGTGTGTTTCGTTTTGAATAAGTTTAACTGAAAAAAGTTGATTTTTTTACAACTGGGGTTTGCTTCACATTGTTTCTGATCCATTATTCGAGCAAATAAATCAGTATCTAAATGTGAAAGAGTTCTATCAAATGGGTCTGATTGCTTCTCCTTCTTTTTTCTTTCCATTTTTTTTTCCCTCTATAGTTATTTCTTCATATGTTGTTTGCATTTGAATCTCGGATTTTTCACTGATGTTTTTAAAGCAAACTGCACCGCATATTGATTACGAAATCGTGACGGGGACAAACCGGAGATTGTAATTAGAATATTTCTTAATTTCTAAGCATCAAATACGAGCTTTCCTCTATCATTTTTTGGTAAAGGACCAAGTTTTAGACACCACCGGATTGGATTCAAGTGTCTAAAATCTGGTACAATGATCAGGGTTCTGTAATTTGATGGAGAAATGATATTTTGCCAACCAAGACACAACTATTGACTTTTTTTTTTTTTTTTAGTTATTAAATAAAAAATACAAAACCAGACCCCAACTCATTTACATGATTTTGTGATTTTTTGTTTAATAATAATAATAATAAAAATTAATAGTTGTGTCAATAGGTATGTCATGGGATGGCAACATATCATATCTCAATTTGATGAGTTCGCTTTTTGTATCATGGATTCATATATATATATATATTATTTAGTGTGTAGGGTTTTGCGAATGTAAGCCAATGGGATAAATAGTTAGTTGATGTTGAACTGGACTGTTGCGGTCGAAAATTGAAATCCTACTACTTAAATGCTCATTAAATGGATGTTATTGTCAGTTAGTGGCTCATGCCATCCGGGAGTGCGCTTTCTGTTGTAGATGTCAACAAAACATGCCTCTGCCTTTTATTTTAATTTATCTAATTGACTTTTAGTTAGCTGATGTTACCCTAACTTTGGCTGTCATTTCAGGGTTTGGATGTCACAATTTGGAGCCAGTGAAAGAAGTGGACAGACAGTCTAAATTACTGTCTAAATTGCATGCGCGGTGCTTTTAGATATCTGAATTTCTTATGTCCGAAATACTTCTTGAGAGACGGATGAAAATCAACTTGCAGGACTAAATTCTACCTTATTGTTTGGCACTTAAATCATATAGCTTTAGCAGAGTAACGCAGTAAGTAATGGGTTCATTTTCTGGTACTTGTGAAATTGTTGAAGCAGGGGAAGAGGTGAATATGGGTCAACATTCTAGGGGAACTTATGACAAAGATCGGAAGCTTCCTAATCTAAAACTCAGATATAAGGATTCTCTGGAAGATGATATTAATCATCTTTTTGAGGCAATTAATCTTAAAGCTTCGACCAAGGGATTAGGTCTTTCACAGCAAGCAGGAACAAGCCCTTTAAGGAAAAGTGCCTTAAAAAGGCCAATCACAGTTGGTGCGCCCCATTCACCGGGAATTGGGAATTCAGAACCTGTGACTCTAAAGCAGGCATTAAGGGAGCTATGCCTTTCTAAGGCATCAGAAATGGCAGCTATGAAACGGTTATCAAAGTCGACTAGTTCTTCAGGAGTCTCAGAAGCCGGACGGATAAAAACATTGTACCATGCAGTTGTGGTTGAAGCTAGTGTATCTGGACCATCCTTAGATAAAGAGAAAGGAAGTGTGGTTGAAATATCACTTGTGCCAGAAGAAAGCAAATTGAATTCTTCGGGGAAGATGCCCGAGCATCTTAAAATGCCCAATATGAAGTCATCAAGCCAAAGTGCTCATTCTTCTTCTCAATATGCTGTTACAACATCAGATAATAATACGGGGAACATGCCATTACAAGATGAGACTGTTTCTTCACCAAGGAAAGTCGGGGCTCATGACCCAAAGGTAGAGCTTTTACAGAAAGAGAAGCAGACATCTGCACCTTCTCCATCTTCTTCTAGTACCGGTGGTGGTGGCAACATATTAGAGATGGTTGAAAACGATCCTGCTTCAACCAAGTTAGCAAATAAAGCATCGGTACCAAAGCCCATGCGGAAAGGCAGGTTGCAGGCTGTATCTTCTTCTAGCTCAATCGTAGGCAATAGGGTGGGCAAGTTATCCAGGAATACTCCCCGCTCAGTTAAACCGGTGGTTAGGAACAAGAGTTCTGTTAAGAAGAAACTAAAGCAGAACTCAAGTTCTACTGCCAGCAGTTCTAGTGCATACAACAAAGTTAATAATGACTTGGATCGTAGTACAACCCAAGTGGTTTGTGAGAGATGTCAATGCACTTTGAAGAATGCAAGTAAAGAGTTCAAACAAGTTTCTGTTACATCCTACTCAATTGGTCCGAGTGATGAGGTAAGCCCAAGTAATGGGCACTCTGGAGTGAGCAAGCCAGGCGTCACTTCAAACAACTGTAGTAAAAGCAGAGGCATTGTTATGAAAATGAAAAAGAGCACAAAATCAAAAGAGAAGGGGGAATTGTCTCTAAGTTCAAAAAGTAGCCAAGGTGAGTATAGTAGTAGTACAAGTATCAGCGATGAGAGCAATGTGAGTGGGTCTAGTTGTGGCAACAGACCTCACATGTCAAAGGACGTGAGATGGGAAGCCATCCGTCAAGTACGAATGCAACATGGAGTCATGGGGTTGAGACACTTCAATCTTCTAAAGAAGCTCGGTTGCGGTGACATTGGAACTGTATATCTTGCTGAGCTGATTGGTACGAATTGTCTATTTGCTATAAAGGTCATGGACATTGAGTTTTTGGCTAGAAGGAAGAAGATGCCTCGGGCTCAAACAGAGAGAGAAATATTGAGGATGCTGGATCATCCTTTTCTCCCTACACTATATGCCCAATTCACATCAGATAATCTATCATGCTTAGTTATGGAGTATTGCCCAGGTGGAGATCTTCACGTCCTTCGGCAGAAGCAGCTTGGCAGGAGTTTTCCTGAACCAGCAGCGAGGTAGAAATACTTCCATTTATATCATTGTCTGCACTTTTTTTTTGACACCACGCATAACCAAGTGTTCAACTAAGAAAAGAGATGTATTTTACAAAAAGTAACATATTTGAGTTCATTATGCATAAGACTAATTGATTTGTGTATTTACAGGATTATGATTTTTTTTTCAAGTTAATTTTTATCATGCCTTTTTGAAGTTGAAAGTAGTGAATATGATTTTTTCTTTCTTTCTCTCATTTTTTTTAAAGGCTTTGGCGCTATTTTTCATCACTCTGGCTATGTGAGATGGGGATTTGTTAAGTACACAATTTCTCTTGGTGTGGATTTTCTAACATGAAGAAAGTCTCTCTTTTTTTTTTTCTTTTTTTTTTTTTTTTCTTTTTTTTTTATTGTAAATTTGAAGTAATAAAGCAAAAATTGTGCTGATTTCCATTCACTCGATCGATGTCATAATTGATTTTCAGTTATCACTCAGTCATTCCATGCATATTTGTTGATTCAATAAGATCAGATATTTGACTTCTATTCACTGCTTCCTATGTGCTTCTCTATCTGTACATTTCTCTAGCCAACTCAACAAGGGGGTACATGTGTGTGCTATGTTGTAACTCTCGATTATGTTGTAACTCTCGATTATGTTGTAACTCTCGATTATGAAAGAATATAGTTTGAGTTGAAACCAAGCGAAGCTATTTTTCCTATGATTAGTAAGTTACATATGCACTCAACTGGTCAACACATTCCTCACTCTCCACCCTATCCTTATAGGGAAGGAAGTACCATTTGAGCCAGAGCATTGGCACTGCATCAAGCTAATTTAGATATAAAGGCAAATATGTTATCACTCTACCTTTATCTGGCAACATGTCACTCTGGCATGTTGCATGTTGCATGTTGCATGTTGCTGACTTCTGCTGCCACCTTAATTAAACCATACCACTGTTGCTGCTTTCAGCTACCAAGCTGCTCACTGTCACCAACAGCTCCTGCATGCATATTAACTTGACACCTTCTCCATGTTAACCATGCTTGGCAACACTTTGGCTGCTAAAAAAGTCTAGTAACACCTTAGTTTGTGTCTTATCATAACTTCTACTACTCATCCTTAACATCAATTCTTGGTGTGCATAGCACAGCTCTAAAGAGCTCCGATAGCTGAATAAAATTTGGGCTCCTGAATGTTGGTTCTGTGTCCTCTGAATCTGTGTTCCAAAGTCTTTTTGTACATTTTATTTTTCTTTAGATTGGTGCAAATTTAGAAAAATTAGGTCTAATGCAAGTGTTTTTTTTAGAATTGATTCTTCTTCTTTAAGTTTTGCATTTGCCATCCACTCCTTTAAAAACTAATTTAAGCCTCCTCTGTGTTTGCAGGTTTTATGTTGCTGAAGTCCTCCTTGCTTTGGAGTACTTGCACATGCTTGGAGTTGTGTATCGGGATTTGAAACCAGAGAACATTCTTGTTAGGGAAGATGGTCACATAATGCTCACGGACTTTGACCTTTCACTCAGATGTACTGTGAGTCCAACTCTTCTGAAATCATCTTCATTTAATGCGGATCCTGTAAAGACATCTGGTCCATGTACAGATTCTAGCTGTGCTCAGCCTTTTTGCATTGAACCATCCTGTCAAGTCCCATGTTTCAGCCCTAGGTTTTTACCTGCTGCTGCAAGAGCAAGGAAGTTAAAAGTTGACATTGCATCCCAGGTCCGATCATTGCCACAGCTTGTGGCTGAGCCCACCGATGCACGATCCAATTCCTTTGTTGGCACCCATGAATACTTGGCTCCTGAGATCATTAAAGGAGAGGGTCATGGAGCTGCAGTTGATTGGTGGACATTTGGTATCTTTCTTTACGAGCTTCTATATGGTAGAACACCCTTTAAAGGTTGTAACAATGAAGAGACCTTAGCCAATGTAGTGTTGCAGAGTCTCAAATTCCCTGACAGCCCACTTGTCAGCTGCCAGGCAAGAGATCTCATCAGAGGCCTGTTGGTAAAGGAGCCCGAGAACCGGTTCGGATCCGAGAAAGGGGCTGCTGAGATTAAGCAGCACCCATTCTTTGAAGGCCTGAATTGGGCATTGATACGTTGCACCATTCCACCAGAGCTACCTGATTTTTGTGAATTTGGATTTCCAAGCACGGCTTCCCAGGAAACAAAGAGCAAGTTTTTGGAGTGTAAAGCTACAGGAGAGCACCTGGAGTTTGAATTGTTTTAAAAAACCACTTCTTCAGTGAAGACAAGCTCTGTGGTTAGGTTAGTCCTTGATTCAGACGTCTCCTCCCCTGTTGTAACTAATATGTAGCTTAAAATGTAAATTTAGTTGAGAACACTTTGGTATAAGCTTGTCATGAATGGTATAGAAAGCTGTAGCTAGCTGAGGATTTGATACATGGCTTCATGTGGTTCATGACATGGCCTGAGCTGCATTGACAAAGACTGCATTTTCTATGCACAATAACCTCTTAAGACCTAATGTAGTGCAATCTCGACACCTGAAGCCCTGTCCATTTTGAACTTGCATAATTGAGATCATTGATCGTTCTGTTTTTCCCTTTTTCCATTTGGGCCTATATATATATATATATATTTATATATAATTTTTTTTATTTTTTCTTTAGCAGGAAAAGATTCAGATACTTAGATCATCTTATGATTGAAGATCCTATCTATTAGAGGATATTTAAAGCGCGAATTGCGCTATTACTGGTGCATGTAGAAGATCTTTGGCCTATGTGGCGGTGGCGGCTATGGGCACAGAGGAGGAAGAGTGCTAGGTGATTGGTTGAGGGATCTGGTAGTTGGACTAAACTCTCTTGGAATTAGGATTGTGATGCAGTTAAATCATGAGCTTCAATTTTTTGTTGAGAGGAAACACCCCGAATTGGAGGGTAGCCGCTCCCCATGGAGAAGTCTCTGCATAGTCCCCCTCATATCTATGAAGTACATAACACCTAAATTTTCACAAAATCATACAAGTAAAGAAGTCATACTAAACTCATCCAAGTGGAAAGACCTACAAATTGCCACAAAACGACCACAGAAAATGTGTAATCATCTGTGGTCAAAAGAACAACTGGTAATACGGTGTCGTTTAATGTACAATGAGAAATGCGATGTCGTATATGGCTATTGGCAATGAAATGTGACAGTGAATGAGGAAACGACACCTAAATACGACGTAGTTATAACGAGGCGAAAAGCAAGGGGCTAACGACAGAGAAATGGAATGATAACGACTGAGAAACGTCCCCTCTTTTTTTTTTTTTTTTTTTTTTTTTAAAATTTTGGGGATGAATTAAAACGTCCCCTCTTCTTGTCATTGAGAGCAAAGCTGTTATCAGCGATCACCTGCTCAGACTAGTCCATGGCGTCAAGCTCAGGCGACGATGACTTCGTCATTCTCGTATGCACAAACCCCAGTCCGATCGAAGCAGAGACTGAGCAGAAAGAGATTCTCATTTCGACCGGAGATATCCTAAGCTGGGATTTGCCCACAATTCTCAGTTACCAAACACTCAAAGTTCACGCATCTCGAATTAGGCCAGTTACTTTCCACCCTACTGTTTGGTTCTCGGGAAAGCGAGAGAAAATGATTTTCTGTGACCTTTTTTCTTTTCTTTTTAATGTGTATAATAACAGGCTCGTTGAACAATCTTCGTATTTCCGAGGCCTCCTCAGCGGGAGCTTTAGGTAACTTTGAGTCTTACCGGTTATTGGTTAAGCTTTTTGTTTGGTTGCTGAGAAAATTGACAAATTGAGTATAGGATGGAAAACACGGTTTTGAAACTGCTCATTGAAAGCTAATTCATCAAATTAGGCCTGTTGAGGCGTAGATTTTAATAATATTCAAGAAATATTGAATATTGTCAAGATTTTGCTTTTCTGTCTTGTGTTATGTTCTTTGGTTTTACTGAGTTTATAGTTGGAGTTAGTGCTTGGTTGAGATGAATATCATGTGCCAGTGCGTGTGTTTAATCTTGAAACTCTTGACCTAAAACCTATTTCTGCTTACTAGCCGGTTTGTTATTGCTTAAATGTTCTCCAGTGAATCATGCCTGGACTTTATATCAATTCAGTGGAGCCTGGAAACATTTGTGGATGTTCTCAAGTGTATATATGGGTGCCCATTGGATGTTACATCGAATAATTTCGTTCCTCTTTTTGAGGTAAACAATTGCGTAGTTTCGATGTTTCTACTATTTCACCCCTTTGTTGCTAGTGCTGTAATGATGTGCAAAATGGACCGGGCAATCTGAAATGTTTTACATATTTGTCTTACAAAGTTTAAGCTGGTAAGCCCAATGTTCAGTCTTATTTCTTTATTAGTTAATTTTTTTGAAAAAAATTCACTTATAACTCTGATATTTCATCACTTTTGAAAAAAGGTATACAAACTTTAAAAAGTGTCAATTTAGATTTTAGGGTATCCATATTTCAATTTTTTTTCAATTTTAACACTCCATTAGAATTTTCCGTTGAATCCTATAAAATTTTTCAAAATACCCTTGCGTTTATTTTTAAAAAAAGATTTATAAAAATGTTCAAAAATTCAAGTATGAGTATTTTTGCAAATTTCGTTAAATTCTAACCAACACTTTAATCCTAGCAATTTTTTTTCTTTTATTTCCTAAAAAAAATGAGGGGTATTTTGAAAATTTTGATAAGATTTAACGGAAAATTATAACCGAGGGTTAAAATTGAAAAATATTAAAAGATGGATACCCTAAATTGACACATTTTAAAGTTTGGGTACTTTTTTTTTAAAAGTGATGAAAGATTAGGGATTATAAGTGAAGTTCTCAGATTTTTTTGTGTGGAGATTTTAATGTGAAAGAGGTGAGAGGCATAACACATTAAGAGATCAACAAACAGAAAGTAAATCCCTCTTGTTTTGTTGTTATTAAATTTGATTTCCCAAAAAAAAAAAGATTTTGCCTTTTGAATATAATATTCCACGTATATTCCATTGTAAAAAGAGAAAGTTGAGGTTGGATTATGAATTACCTTTTTATGCTCTAACTCTTTGTTTTTGATAAGTAATCAGCAAATATCAAAAAAAGAAACATATATAAGCTATGTATAAGCCTATCTCTATAACTCTATTGTCCGGTCTTTTCGTAGTTGTCCGGTCTTTTCGGTATAAGCAGCATGTCACCTGCATGTTTCTGTTGTGCATGACATGGAGGTCATGTTCAAAATAAAGTTTCACTTAGCCAATTCTCTCCAATTCACTTCCTTTGAAAATCTGCCCCTGATGGCCTAGCTATTGCTAAGTGGTAGTCTTAACATTAAACATGTTGCACATCTCCTTTCTCTTTGATTGGAGATTAGTGGTTGTAGCACTGACCAAAAATTGATGAGTGATGTTTGGAATTATGAATTGGCCAATCAGATTCATTTTCATATTTAACCTTTTCCACATACTTCCATGTGTGATTGCCTTTGTGTCAAATGATTTAGAAAGAGAAAATCCAATGAAGACAATGTAGGCCTTTTTGCTTAGTTTTACAAAGCTGTGGGTCATTCTCCAACCATGTTATGTTGTGGTATTGTTGTTCAGTTCATCTTCCTTTACTCTTTATGAGCTAAAAACTAGTAAACTACATTGTTGTATCATTAAAGTTTGAAACCAAGACAGTGATGTATAACTTGCACAATTCAAATTCAATGGTTTTAGTTACTTATACCCCTTTTAAAATTACTGTGCTAATCTTCCAGGGTTCACTTTATTTTGGGGTGGAGAGGCTTCTCTTGAAGTGTAAAGTTTGGTTTTCTGAGGTATCTTCTTCCAAGGATTCCGGGTCATCGCAAATACAACTGGATGATTTAATTCACATTTGGAGATTTGGTTTAGAGTGCGGTGAGGATCTCTGTGATGTTTATACTGTTAGAGATGATGAAATATGCAAAATCATGCTTGTAATGGTTCAGTTTTTGAAGTTGACATTCACAGTAAGCACTCTAATAGATAGATTTTGAATGCATTGCAGCAAACGATTTTCTTCCAGAATTATGTGCGAGCTATCTTGCAAGGAACTTTGTATGTGCTTAACTTTTATTTAGCTTTTGCAGCCAACATGTACACTATGATTGGGTTTTTTTTTTTTTTTTTTGGGTCAGAAATTTCTGCGTAATCAGATAGTTTGTTCAATAATTATGCATGTTCAAATACATCATATGCTCACATGATGCGTAACTTTTTTATGTTTCATTTAGTCTAATGTACATGCCAGTACAAAATGTCATTTCCTTGTTATATTAGAGTTGGTGAAGATTGTATTTTAACCTTGTTAGCATTCATTTCATCTTATAAATTTCTAACGAGTCCTAGTTAAACATTTAGTTTCCACAAATGTGGTATTGACCAATAGAAGTTCTGCCCAAATTACTCCATCTATATAGTCATTTCTGCCATATGTGTTGCACCTTTCAGCAAATTGAGACATATTTTCTTTGGATTTTCATGCTATGACAGTGATTAGTAATCTTGCTTGTTTGATTTCATGCTCCTCTTCGATAGCTTTAGTCTGTGGAGTCTATAAATCTGAAAGTGTAGGTGGATTTAGTCCTTAGTTACTGGGCTATTTGAGGCTGTTTGAGGAGCACACTTCATAACTAAATGCATAGACCCAAAGAGGAAACTAGTCAACCTAAATAGAACACCTCTTCTGTTGTGTAATACGTCCAAAAGAATATCACTTAAACATAACTCCTGCTATCTTGTGTTTAGATCCTATCTTTCCCGCAAAGCCTAGAAAAGGAGGATTTGTTGATATCAGTTAGGAAAGAGACAAGGAAGGCTAGGAGTAGAGGAAAAGGATGTGGGCAGAGTCAGACATAGTTATTGAGAATTTATCAGAGAAGAGGGTTTTTTGATAAGAGTTAGATGGTGAAGGAAAGAAAAATATCATATACCAAGGTAGATGTAATCAAAATTTCGTAGTTGCTGGTTGTGGAGTTTGCTTTTAGTTTGAGAAAGAGGCATATTTCTTGTTAGAGTGCCAAAGGTAATCCAAGTTAGTCAAGACTGCCAGTTTTCCAAGTTTACTTGTTGGTTATATTTACTATAAGCAGTCAGGGGCTCAGGGTCAAGCACATATTTATAAATGATTCTTCACCTTGTTTTCTCTTCCTTCTGTGGTATGCTTGGCTTTAATGTTGCCAGGTTCATGGATGCCTATTCAAAAAGTTGTGATAATTTGATTTTACAATGTGCAAATATTTTGTTACATTGTTCCGACCTCCTGTCAATGGAAGCTGATGATGTTGTGTTTTCCGGGCAGATGTGGGCCATGTCTAGCAATTTTTTTATAGATGTTCCATACAAGTTGCTACTATCTTGTACAGAGCATCCCCACTTGACGGTTGACAGGTTGATCATTTATCCTTTAATTATATTGATTCAATTTTATGCAATATGTTTGGGAATTCTAATTTTTTATTGATCTTTGACAGTGAGATGTGTCTTTCTGAAGCACTTTTAGTTTGGGTTGATGCTAATGCAGAACAGTTGGAAAACTTCAGCAGAACTGGCGATGATTGTCATAACGTCTTTAGACAAGTAAACTTTCATGCGTCAATGTTTAACTTGAGGACCCAAAATTAGGATTTTCTAGTGAAGGCGCCCTTCCCTGTAAATTATCTTGGCTAGTTTTATATATGTGATATCAGTATGGTTCTAATTTTGGTAGATTATCTTTTGGCCATATACCCTTTTTTCATCAATTACGAAAAGGAGAATTAACATTTGAATGTGATTTTCTTGTCTGGAAGTTTTTTTTTTCCTAACGTTTGAATGCTATTTAGTTTGTGTGATTTCAGTAAGGACGTACTGTGTTTTTCTTGTCTGCAAATTAATTTTTTTCTAATGTTTGAATCAATTGTGAAATTCTTTTGGTATACTCACTCTTTGTTGTTGTTGTTGTTTTTGTTGAAAGATCCGCATTAGCCTTTTGCCTCTATGGTATGCTGCGGGTATGCTCAATTTTCTGGATGTTTTCTTTACAGCATTGAAAGATATATACTTTTTTTTTTCTTCATAAAATTCGTTTATGAAACAAGTTGATTTGGTTTCATATTTCAGGGAAAAGAAGGTCTTGCCATTTCTCTAAGCTTTTTGAGGAGAGCATTGACTCAATTTTTAGACTAATGATTGTTCCACCCCCATATTCTGTGAATTTCTTAGGAGATGGTGACATGCAGCATCTCAGGATTCGGTTAACGGAATATTCTAAGGTATTCTCTTTGGGAAAACTCTACAAGTGCCCTTGGAGCCCGTGCAATTTCTTTTTGGGATTTTGTTGGCTTTCTTGTTTTGGGTTCATTTGGTTGGGCTAAGAAAAGCTAGAAGGGAAAAATAACAATAAATCCTATGAATGATTTCCTGACATATAATTTCAATTACACATGGATTGGCATTACTTTCTGAGACTCAACTTCTTGAGAAATAGGAGTGGTGGACGTGAGATCATTTAAATTTTCCCTTTTCAATTCTGGTTATAGCTCTTTAATTTGGGTACACATAGATTCATCAAAAAAATTGGGTACAAAAAGATTATCAAGGGGTGTTTGGATAAGATATAGGGCTATTTAGATATGGGTGAGTTTGGTAAAGATTGTCGAGGTAATTTTCTTTTTATTGAGTAGTAATAAGAAGTGATTGATGTGATATAAAGCAAAAAGAATTTAATAAGACTTGTTTTACTTATAAAAAAAAATATAAAGTAAAAAAGAATTTGTATGGAAAAGTGAAAAAGTTTTGTTTTGTAGTGGTTTTTTTTTTTTTAAATATTTGAATAGTAATAAAAAATGATTAATGTGTATAAAAAGCGAAAAAAGTTAGAATGTTTTGAAGTTGACTTTTTATGGGAGTAGTGAAAATAAGGGGAGGGGAGGGAAGGGTGGTTACCAAACAGACCCAAACACAAAAAAGTGAAAGTCTGTTCTGCCATACATGTTTTTCTTAAAATTTGAATTCTTGAGTGGAACCTAGAAGAAGCATCATTTAATTTTTCTCAAAGAAAATTCGAAATAAAGAATAAATAAATTGCAAGCGTTATAAGTTACCATTACTATTTGGATAAGAATCAGATAGGTATTTGACGCAGTTTTTGTAGCGTGGTAGCTTTTCCATTTTTCTATTCTTCTTTTCTTTTCTTTTCCCCTTAAGGCTGGGGAGTGGGAAGAGTGTGTCACACAAGGCAATTTGGTTGTATTTGGAATGGAGAAGGAATCATTGAGTTATATGAATCAAAATCCTGAAGGAATTCATGAAGTCGTATTTGATTTTCCAATATCAGTAACCCAATTTCACCTGCCTAAGAATCCAATTGCTCAACTTGTCTCTGGGCCTCTGGCATGCAGTTTATAACTGTATCACATAATTTTTCCTCTCTGTACTGAAACTGAACCTTACTGGTTATTTCTGGCATTTTGTTTTCCAATATCTGTAATTTATGTCATTAAGTTGATGTGCACAGCCACTTTCACCTGCCTTAGTTAGGGTTCAGATGCACAATTTCCATGTCTCTGGCACATTCTTCATGATTGTATGAATTAAATCTTTCCTCCCTGTGCAGAAGGTGAACCTTTCAGGTTGTCCACAGATAACATTAGCCATTATGCTCCTGTCTGTGCTTCCTTCTTCACATGCTATGGAACCTGCCTTAAGAAATATTGTTAAACATATTTCCCTTATCCTTGAAAGTCTCGAGGAGGGAGATCGATGTCATACTTTACTGTGTTTGCTGCCGATGTCTTCCTTTGAAGCAGTGGAGGAGGTAGATATTTCCAAGTGTTCAAAGCTGCATCTTGAAGCTGCCATTATGTGCTTCAGCATGTCATTTCCTTCTATAAGAACGCTGAAAGCAGCTTATCTTTTGAATGTCAAGACAACAACAATTTTGCATCAATTGGTGCAGAAGTGCCCTCTGCTCTGTGAAGTTGACTTAACCGTTGATATTAGTCCTCTTATACCATCACAGGTGTCAGTTGTATCCTCAAGTCCAGCTATTACGCCATCACCATCAAACAGGTCCTTTAGTGTTGTTGACAATCCTGTTGATGTTATATCATCAAAAAGGTCTGGACTATCATTGTCAAATATCACAAAACTCACATTGGAGGGCCGAAGTGATCTCTGTGGTGAGATTTCCATCTGCCTGTTTTCTTTTAACACTTTTTTTTGTCTTTGGATAAAGAGTCATTGCATAATTCTACCAAAAGATGGTTTGGCATATCCTGGTTATGTGATTAGCGTTTGCATGCTAATTCTTTAAAAATCTTTATGCTTAGAGTCAAATGGGGTGGGATTCACGATTTTATGAAATCTCGCTTTGTGATTTAAACGTACTTTTGCCGATCTCACATTGTTCGATATCAGTGGGATAGAATACTCTACATGATAGACCCAAACTTTGTGATAGCAGTTAATATGAACACAAACTTTGTCAGTGCATTTTTTTTAAAGCCTGTAAATATCAACTAGAATCCTATCTTTGATGTGTCTGGTGGAAAAGTTCTAGCTAGTGTTTGCATGCACATATTGCACATGAATGACTCTGCTCTAGTTTTTATTATTTGCTTTGGATGAGTGAATTTGGCCTCAAGGGGAGGAGTTTTGAATTAGTGACTTCTGTTTCATGAGGCATGACCCAGCCAATTGTGCTCTCCCCTGGGATTCTAGTTGTTGTTGTTAATTTTCTTTTACTTTTCTTATTATTCTTATTATTATTGTTATTATTTACTCCACCCTACTAGCCATTTCTTTTAATGTTTATGCCAGATTTGGATCTCCAGTATATCTCAAAATTCTGCGCTTCCTTGCAAGACCTGAACCTTAAAGCGTGTATATCAGTAACAGATGTTGGCATATCAAATCTTCTATGCAAATGTATGAAGCTACACTCAATTGTAGTCTGTGATACTTCTTTTGGGATTAAATCGGTGCTGGCTCTTTGCTCTAGTATTTCTGATCATGATAACGATCCTGCTGCTAGTTTTGAATTGAAGCATAATTCTTTGGCGTTTAATCTTCAAAAACTGCATATGGGTGGCTGCAAGGGTAAGTGTTATTTCCTTCATGTTACTCTCTCTGCTATTCTGTCCAGATGGAACTGTAAAGCTGTTTTTTTTTTTTTTATTGGAAGTAGGGGGGGGAGAGGAAAACGACAACAATGTCCAAATTTAAATCATCTATAAAGCTCAAAAGAGAACCTAAAGCTCTAAAAGAGCAACTCATTGACACCTTGAGAAAACCAAATTTGTGCTCCCCCATTGCTTGCTCCTCGCTTTCAAACTCCCTCTTGTTCCTCTCCAACCAAATTCTCCACGATAGGTTTCTTTTCAAACAATAATATCCTTCCCCTACCAAAATTCCTCTTCCAGTAAGCCAATAATCCATAAAAACAGAGCATGGCATAACTCTAGAAACTCCAACGAGAGAAAACCAAGGGCCAAAGAGCTGTACAACTGCACAATGTAAAAACAAGTGATCCACGGTTTCTGCATCCTTTTTAAGCATATAGCACCTTCTTACTTATCTGTAATGGGTAAATACACAACTCACGTACGTGCATGAGATTGAAGCTGTAAATTCACTGTCCACTCTTTAGTTATCAGGGAGGAGACACCATTTGGTCTGAAGACCATCGGCATATAATACCTGCTGACCATGAAATTCCTGCGCTTCACCAATTTATCTACTTTAGAATTAGATTCTGCAGAGCAGCCCATACAATGTGTCTGAATGGATCCCCTGCTCACCAAATATTCCATGGGAACAGCATTTTGCCAGGACAACATAACACCTGATGAAACACTTTAACAAGTGAAGGAGGGGGATGAGCATAATCTATTTTTTGTATTCCTTAAAAGTAAACTTCCTTCATAGTCAAGTTTTTTATTCTTTACCATCTATTGATTTAATGGCTAAGAACGCTAGCGGCGTGCTTAACACATGCAAATTGGACGGCAAGTGGTGTTTCCAGTGGTGGACAGGTGTGTAACGCATAAGAACCTGCCATTGGCCTTTAAAATATGATGATGTTGAAAATATTTTTTTTACAGCGTTATGGAGTTACATTCCCATGATTGATTGATAATGTACTAGTAGTACATAATTTTTCTACTTTTTTGCCTTCAACTTTTGGATCTATCTACTTGAAATAAAAGCCTGAAAAGAAGTTATAATTATAGGTGGGAGAATCTAGGACATTTGCTTGATGAAGCATGTACGTCACTTAACAAAGCTTTGTCTTAATATATTTGGGTTGGCTAAATTCCCCCTTCTTTTCCTTTTTTGCTTTTCTCGGTCCCTTTTATGTCATGGACTGTGATGTCTCTTCTTGCGGCCTTGACCTCATTCTATATGGTCTCTTCAAAATCTTGAGGTGCCTATTACATGTAAGAAATCCCTTCATTCAGAACATGATTGATTATGATTTAACAGAAGATATGAGCTTAGGAACTATAAAATGTGACGGTATGCATAACCAAGTCAAATCAATTGGGATTAGGGGTTTTCTAAGTTCAGGTAGTGTCTTATTTGGTTTAAAGAAAGTAATTTAGGATTTTTGACGCTTGAAGATATATATGTTTTTGCAGGTGTCGACGAAACTTCTCTTGTAAAGCTTCTGTCTCAAACACAAATGCTGAAGAGTCTTTGCTTGAGGGACGCTCACCTGGTTGACCAAGCTCTGCATTGTTTCTCAGGTTCTTCCTTGGAGATGCTTGATGTTTCTAATACTATGGTTAGTCATCAGATTTATGGAACCTGGAATTTATCCCTGCTAGAGTATATGAAAGTGTTATTTGCATATCCTTTTGTGAAGAAATTGCTTGATCAATGATGATAAGTTTTTCCAATATTAGCTAGTTTGAATTTAAAACTAGAACTAGTAGATACAGCATGTCAGATACATTCTCCCGTACGACTGCAAGTGGGACAAAATTGGATTGGCATCAGGAGTTCCTGATATTAATCCCCATAACATATATATATATATATATATATATATATATATATATATATATATATATATATTTAACTAGGAAACACTGTGATTTCGATTTTCAGTCTGTTTTTCCCCACTGTAAAGGACATCCTATCCTTGAGAAGAAGAATCATGTCTAGAGAGCCAATATCAATTGGCCCCCTCAACCTAATCCATCAAATAGCATGTTTTCCTTGTGGAAGACATAAATTTGAAAGAAGTGTGTTTGTTTTGTCGGCTTTAATTTTGATTCTTCTTAGGCCCTACATTTCAAACCAATTTGATTGAAGGCAAAGAGAAATTAAACTTCAGTGGTTGACACAGCTGACCAAATGGAAAGACCACGTGTTTTTTAGTCTCCTTGTTCTTGCTGTTGCAGCCGTGGTGATTATGTACTAATTACTACAGATGCAGTTTTGTCTGAACCAAGGATATCATGCTTGTAAAATTGCAGGTTTCTGGAGCTGCGTTAGCTTGGATAGTCCGTGGAAATCCTGGTTTAAAGTGCTTGAAAGTGAGGGGCTGCAGACATATGTTTCAACCAGAAAGTAGCACCTCAGGGGGAGAATTTTCATCCTCGTATACATTTAAAGAACTGTATGTTGAGTTAGGCAAGAAATGCAGATTGGAAGAAATTGCGCTAGGATGGGGATTCTCTTACTTTTCTCTGGAAGCTCTCCAACCTGCTATTATGTCACTAAGGTCAATAACTGTGGGTTTAGGTGGATCATTAGGTGAAAATGGACTGAAGCAACTATCTGCAACTTGTCCAATGTTAGAGTCAGTAATTCTTCATTTTCAGGTATTAATTATTCAAATAAATTCGAGATACTTTTGCTCTTTAAATTGGAATTCTTCATCTTCAAATAAATTTTAATGCTTCTGGGTGTTACTTGCTCTTTAGAAAGTGCCTTACACATGCCATTGGTTCATGACAAGGACATGCTTCCTGGATAACTCCTGCAAGATAATTATGCTCACTATGCAGATGTGTAGCCTTGTACGTTTTGATTCTCTGTAGGAATAAATGATCAGATGATATGCTTATAGGATTGAAACAGTTGACACATGGGGAGATATTTCCTTGTTTAGGATGATTTCCTGGCCCTTTCTTGCACTTCTTTCACTTTTCAGAACGAGACAAAATTTTCCTTGCACTTGTGTAATGGATTATCTGATGGCCTCTCATAGGACTGAGACCTGTATGGGTTATCAAATGGCACATATTATTTTTTTATCTCTTGAAATTTGAAACACATACATTATGGTTGTCACTTTGTTTAGTGATCTGGGTTCTTTTACAGGTCATATCTGATACTATCATAACAAACATGATGGCATCCTTGAGAAATTTGCGGGTGTTGGCTTTGTGCTATTGCCTTGGTGATATATCTATATTAAGCTTCAACTTGTCCATGCCAAATCTGAGGAAATTGCAGCTTGAAAGAGTAACCCCTTGGATGACAAATAATGATTTGGCTATTCTGACTCAGAATTGTGCAAACTTGGTTGAGCTTTCACTGCTAGGATGTAAGCTTCTCAATTCAGGTAAGGAGTTATTATTTGTAAAGTACATAATTTATACTCCACTGCATAAATTGGTTGTATTACTTGGATCCTCTTATTCATGTTCATGATCTGAATTCTCATTATAGTTCAAATGTTAACAAGAAGCCAACATTAATTGGTTATTTGTATTTTCTGCATGTCAGATAATCCCTTTCTGCTATGTTCGGTCCATGGCTTAGTGTCTGTTTATAGCAGATTTGAAATAACAGCCATACTCTTTGCAAGTGTTGGGGCGGTAATTAATATGTTTTTCTTAAGTTTCCTTTTGGTCTTTATCACAGATTCTCAACAGATCATCTCACAGGGATGCCCAGGCTTGACTTTTATCCATCTAGAGGTTTGTCATTGTTTCTTTTCTCTTGGATGAATACTCAAATCCCTTTGTATATTAAACTAAAATATGATACAGATGCTACTAAATGTTCTTAAGGTGCTTCTGATGGAGATGAGTGATGGTTAAAGCTCCAAGAGTACCTGCTGTCTTCTTCATCTTCTCGCTCTTGTCAAGTTGCCTGAGAAAAAATTATACATGAAAAACAAAAGAGAAAGGAAAACAAGAAAGAAATTTGATCTAAATAGCCTGAGAAAATCTTGAATAAAACTCTCACATTGGATGTTTAGTGTTCTAGCCAAAATGCTTGCTCTGTGTTGATGACAAATGATCTGAACCACCGCTCCTCCCCTTGTCTCTTTTCTCATGTGTGATTTTTTTTCCGCTGCATAGTCATTTAGCACAGCATGTTTGACTACTCATTCATTCCCTAGAATGCCTCTAGAGGTGTTACTTGTGCTGTTTCAACCATCAAAGCTTTGGTTTATTTTCAGTATTTAGTACTCATGAAAGTGTACGTGAGGTTTCTGCTCTTTCAGTGCTCATGTATGTTCCCATATGTAATGGCATTGTTGTTTAGGACTGTGGAGAAGTAACGACAAATGGGGTTTCTTCTCTTCTCGATTGCACGGCTCTTGAAGATCTCTTGCTGCGTCATAATGTGAGCCTTCTATTACTGCTTTTTTTGTTTTGTTTTCAGATGAATGTATCATCTTAATGTTCTGCTACACATGTTCATGTTGAAACACTCTACAAAAAAATATTCAATATTGAATATTAATTGCTTGTACTGGAGCTTCCTAGTCTATCATTTAAAGCTATAGTTATATCGTCTTGTTTTTTGTTTCACTCTTAGAATCATAATTTATGTCCTGTAAGGCCGTGAACAGTGCTTTTGAAGTACAGTGAATGAGCCAAGTTTGTGACCATCTGATGGTCATCAGTGAACTTGCTCTTAATCATAATTCTTTCTGATGGACAGATACAGTTGTGACTAGATAATTTACAGAAATAGGGCTGTAGTTAGCCAAATCTAAAACTGAGTTCATTCGGTTACAATTTGATACATAATTTGTATGTGATAATATTTACGTATGTTGGAGGTGGAGCATTAGGGTGTCAACTGTTGTCACAATTTGTTTTTCTCTCCTCAAGTAGGGAACAGATAAATGTACGCTGTTTGGATTGTCTGGATTTAATTTCTGTTCATTTATAACTGACCTGACGGTGATTATTTGCTCTGGACTTGAACAATATTATACAGGGCCCTGGGATACAGAAAAACTTCATTTTTTTTGCTTCTTCAAAGGTACTCATAAGTACAGTGCCACATTCTCTTCTGTTGTTCATTTCTTGTCAGAGAAATCAAGTTTAACAACTAATATCCATTTTGTGACTTTCATCATGACTACAGTTGCCAATGCTTCGGAAGGTATCATTAGATTTGTGTGATGCAAGTGAAGGTGAATTTGACATTCCAGATGTAAGTTTCAAAATGGCTATCCCTCTACTTAATAATCTAAGTGGAATATGAAGTGAAAAACTACAGATATTGTGCATATTTAGTCGCCTTGACTCATGACCAGTGGGTGTTTGTTCTAAAGATTGGCAGCATTAGTTCCATGAGTAATACTACTCTTTACATTCATTTAACGCAGTCATTTTACACCGGCTAACGTGACGTATTTTAAATGTCTGTCCATGTCAGCAACTTTTTTTTTTTAAAAAAAAAAAACAAAACAAAAAAAAAGCTATTTAAAACACGCCACGTCAATTGGTATAAAATAGATTGTCACGTCAGTCGGTATGAAATGGATGTTAAGAGTAGTCTTGTCAAGTAAATCCAGAATTAGTGAGAGGCTATATTTTAGGATAAATCTAATACATAACTTCCCGCTTTTCTGCATTTAAAGTCTTTGATACTGATTAACTTCTAACACATGTTTGTTTGATCCTGTTGTTTCTGCCTCAGTATGAAGACATGTTCTTCTTGAGTACCGTGAAGATAGCGAGATGTAGGTCCCAGAGAAGTAGTTTTAACCTCCTAGCTCAAAGAAGGTCTGTGCACAAGGGGACTCTAGTACTGGTTCGGAACAGCAAGAATCTCATTAGAACAGTGGTGAAGGAAAGGCTTTAACAATTAACAGTGATATGGAGCCTCCATTAAATAATTTTGCAAAGTTTTGAAAATGATGGGTTAAATGGGTAGCAAGAGTTATTTTTTCCTTATTCTTGACGCCCTTCAATATTTGAGCTGATTTTAGTTGTCATTTGCATGAGGTAATGACACAACAGAGGAAAATGTTTATGATCACATGAGTGCCACGTGGCAAAATAGTGGTAAAGAAATTATAGGTAAATTTCTTACGAATGAATGGTCCGAAAGTAGTGTTGCTTTTGAGGAGCCTCTTCCTGATTGAAAAAAGGTACGAGGTGCATTCTTGGCGTTAATGTCACCGCAGGTGCACTCCCAACCAACAGTCCCATCTCTTGTTGGCCCTAAAAGTACGAAGAATTTACCAAAAATTTAGCCGTAAGGTGGAACTAGTTCACATAAAAACTAAATTCTAATCCTTTATCACTTATACATGTGTTAAATATGTTTAAAAGTATTAATCAAATATTTAAATAAAATTTTGAGACAATTGGTGATTTAACACTATCAGAATTGAGATATTGAATTTGAATCTTGACTTTACAATTTAAGCTTTATTTTCAATTAAAATATTTTACGTGTTGTCTGGTCACGTACATACATGTCGCTCAGATAAGGCCAATTAGGCCTTTGCTATTAAATTTGTCCAAAAAAAGGTTTTTTTTTTTTTAAAAAAAAAAAAAGTAAAATGCCTTAAGAAAAATGATTTGAGAAAAGGCCATTTTAAGGGTTTAGTAAAAAAAAAAAAAATAGAAATCTTAAAGATTACAAAACTAAAGTATAACCCCTTTTTTAAATTTCTTTTTTCTCTTATTTTCTTTCATTACTTCTAAGATCTTTTACTTATTGGTTCTATCATTTTTTATTATTTGGATATTCGATATTTTATACTTATTATTAGACGCCATTAATTTGAGTTTGTCATTGTTACAAGTTTCAATAGCCTATCATCACCATGCCATTGATTTTAAGTATACAGTTAATTAAATCCCAGTTAAAATTTATTATCTTACAAGAAAAAAAGAAGCTATATTCTCTATTGGGAATAATATATTAAAAAAATTTGATCAGTAATTTTACATTTCAAAAAGCTAAAAGAATAATTTTTAAATTAACTTTTTAATATTTAAAATAAAAATTTATTATTAATATTGTAAAATTAAAAAGCTCCAGTTTTAATTTTTTCCCTTAGCCTCAATTTTTTCATTGAGCCTCCCAAAGTTTAAAGTATTTTAATTAAATTCAATATTTTTCGACAATCGGTGATTTAACGATATGATTGCGACGAGGTTCAACTCAAACAATTCCCAAATGGCCATATGATCAGTTACAACTTACAACTATCACGAGTCATTCACAAAGCCCTAAATATTTGTTTCTAATGATGGCCCGGACTAACCTGGCCCAGCCCACCTCTTCACTGTACCTTGAGAAACGATGTCGTTTCAGGGAGTTTTATCAGAGTTTCTTACTAACGGAAGAAAATAAAAAAGCTACGAAAGAGAGTTTTTTGATTCTTTTGCCAGGCGCTCAAAGAGGTTTGAAGAAAATCTAAAAATTTTGAAACCCTAACTCGAGCTAATTCTTATATTTCCTTTCTGATTAGAACTTGGAGGTGCGTTGATTTTTTTTTTCCTTCTCTACTGAATTTTGAGCTCGTTATAGTTTTTTTTTTTTTTTTGGGTAACATTAGAAAATGGGTTTTGATATTGTTCATCTAAGTGGGGTTTTGTTGGAATGGGTGGTGTGGGATTTATGTTTCAGGTAATGGGTGTGAGAAATTAGGAGTAGTTTTAGTAGGCCCTGCAATTTCAAGCAATTGTTTGTAGTTTTTGGTTGAGGGTTTTTTCTCCGTAAAATGGGTTTCTTTTGGGTATCTTTACATTGGAACTATGAATAATATACCGTGAAGTTTGAGTCTTTTGTGCAGTAAGTAAGAATTATATGAAAAACCTTATTTTGCGGGTCCTTGGACTTGGGGCGGCACTAAGTTCACAAAATAATGTTATTATGTAGAATTTGATGGTTGTAGGATTTGTTTGGAGAAATCGTCATGAGCTGACAATGTTTTACATGCTATTGAAATTCTGTTTTACCAAGAACACCTTAGAATAAGAAATGTTTCGAGGGGATAGTTAAGATGATTTGGATGCAGCCACTCGACAAGGGCTCTGTCTTCTTAATGTTTTACATACTAATTATCGTTCTTTGGACACCTTTTCTATATCTTGGTCCTATTATGATTCGATCACTACAAACATCTTACAAACTTTTAATCATTTTTTGTGACACCATATAATGTTATCTAAGAGAGACTGGCAAAAGTTATTTCTTGGAATGATATTTGTTTCCCTAAAAAGGAAGGGGGTTTGGGGCTAAAAGATGTTGAGATTTGGAATATCTCTTCCATGATGAGGCACATTTGGAGTATATTTGCTAAATCTGGATCCATATGGGTTGCTTGGGTTCATGAGTACCTGCTAAAAGGGAGAAGCTTTTGGAATGTGAGCATCCCTAATAACAGCTCTTGGTGTTGGAGGAAGTTACTAAAAATCAGGAGCTTAGCTCGGGGTTTTCTCAGATTTGATGTTGGGAATGGTTCCAATATTCACTTATGGGTGGATAATTGGCACCCCTTTGGAGCTCTCTTTGACAGATTTGGCTTTAGAGTTATCTATGACTCCAATAGTAGACTGGATGCTAAGCTAGATACTGTCCTTAAGCAGGATAATTGGTGTTGGAGGCCAGCGCGTTCTGAAGATCTTGTAGCCATTCAAAGTAGATTGATGGATTGCCGATTGGTGGAATTGACAAACCTGTTTGGAGTCTTGCCAAGTCTGGTGTGTTCACTTGTGCAGAAACTTGGAATCACCTAAGGAAGAAAAAGGAGGCTGTGAGGTGGTGGCTGTTGGTTTGGCATTCTTTTGCTATTCCCAAACAAGCTTTTATCCTATGGTTAGCTCTTCTTAATAGGCTAACTACTGGGGACCGGTTGCTTGCTTGGGGTTTTAAAGGGGATGTTAATTGTGGTTTCTGCAAGTCTGGTGTTGAGAGCCGAAACCACCTTTTCTTTTCTTGTGGTTTTAGCTCCTGAGTTTGGAAAACTTGTTTACAGCGATATGGCTTGCTGAATTGTTATACAAGTTGGAGTGAAGTGATTGATGAAGGATGTAGAACCTGGAAGAGTAAGAGTTTGATGGGGACAATTTGTAGACTTATCTTGAGCTCTGCTGTGTATTGGATATGGCGAGCCCGAAATGAGTTAAAAGTTGGTGGACAACCTCTCACTGAAGAGCAGGTTTTGAAACAAATTTTTTGGGCAGTTCGGTGTAGAGTTTCTGGAAAAGGCAAATTCCCAAAAACTATGGAGAATATTATTCTTTGTCACAAATGGAACATTGATACTTGTATTTTGAGTTAGTTGTTCCATTGTGGGCAGGGCTGTTTTTTTTTTGGGTGTTTTTGGTTTAGTTTCATGAGTGTAGCATGGATATTCCTATAGGTTTTCTAGTAGTTCTGTTTTCTGTTGTTTGGGTTGTAAGTCTTTTGTTGTACAGTTGATTCTTTTTGTCAATATATAGATTTACTCATTCTTTCAAAAAAAAGAAAAGGTTATTGGTTCTGAACTTGTTATCTAGTTCTTGTGTTTTCATATTATGTTTTGCTTTTGGTTTGAAGTTACAGCCTGGTAGTTGAGATATTTGATTGTGTCATATTGTCAAATATATCGAACACCTGATTCAGATGCAGGTTGTTATCTCTCACTTGTATAAAATTCACTTCGAATTTCAGTTTGTATTTCCAAATTAAATTGGATATTGGATTACTTTCTTTTCTTAATGATTTTTTTTTAGTGAATACATCTTACTTTATTGTATTGAATTTGAGATTGATTGTTTGCAGATTCTAGTTGGTGAGTTAGCTTACATGCATTTTATGTTTGCAGATTCTAGTTGGTGAGTTAGCTTACATGAATTTTATGTTGTAAGTTTTGTCGATTCATCTGTTAGTTTGTACTGTATGCTAAAAGAACTGAGATTGTTGTGCCTGCTACATATTGTTGTAGCAATTTCACTCAGGTATATCTTTACTTGAGTATACTGGAAAAACATTGTATTATGCTATTATCCATGACCCATTTGAGTCAAGATACACCCTGTGGATGAGACTATGGGAACTTAGATAAAGCATTAAATATCCAAAATTGGGTTTAAGTTTGTTTTGGTTGGTGAAAGAATGCTAATTATTTCGCATATAAACAATTTTTCTTTTAATATTGCATTTTTGTTAGATTTATGTGACATTATTCCTTTTTAAGATCATTTTCAAATGGTAGATGGTATTCAGGAATTGCTAGGGGGGGAATGTCTGGTAACTTGTATCAATTTAAGTATTGATCATGTTTTACTCTGACAGGTTGAAGAATGCCGAAGGTGAAAACAAACCGTGTTAAGTACCCAGATGGCTGGGAATTAATTGAGCCTACTATTCGTGAGCTGCAAGCAAAGATGAGAGAAGGTTAATATCTTTCATACAGTGCGTAACTTGGGGAATTTTTCTTTTTCATTCCTACATATTCACTGAACTCTGTGAAACTAACAGTGATATATCCTTTATTCTTTGGGCAGCTGAGAATGATCCTCATGATGGTAAGAGAAAATGTGAGACATTATGGCCTATTTTTAAAATAGCACATCAAAAGAGTCGCTACATTTTTGACCTTTACCATCGGAGGAAGGAAATATCCAAGGAGTTGTATGAGTTCTGCCTGGATCAAGGCCATGCTGACCGTAATCTAATTGCAAAGTGGAAAAAGGTTTGTCTCAAAATCTATTTTATCTAGGTTTAGTACTGTTCAACATGTTTTGCTTTATTCATCAAAATAAGTACCGTTGAGTATGTTTTGCTTCCTTTTTTTGGTGTGTATAGGACATATATAGACACCTGCAGAACGTTGGAGCTATTCTTATATGCTCCAGCAGTAGTTCATAAACACCTAGTTATTAAAGCTAAATAAGCATGAACCTGAGTAGGGAAAAAGCACATAGAAGATGGTTAAGAATCTTAAGATCATATAATAATTATGATGTTGTTGAGAATATTAGGTGAACCGTCTAAATACTATGTTATTTATTCAAATTAATTTTACGTATTTGGGGAAATGGTTGATATGAAGTGTTATAATGTAGACTTCTTTGAAATATCAAGGAAATATATCCATGAAATCAATTTTTTTTCTTCCCATCGACTTATCCGTGGAACTTTTTCTAAACAATATAATTTGGTGTTCCTCAATAAGATTTTTACATTACTTTGTTCTAATTTAATTTCATGGTTCTGTTTAAATTGCAGCCGGGGTATGAACGTCTCTGCTGCTTACGATGCATTCAACCACGGGATCACAATTTTGCTACCACATGTGTGTGCCGAGTGCCAAAGCACCTGAGAGAGGAGAAAGTTATAGAGTGTGTCCATTGCGGTTGTGGGGGCTGTGCAAGTGGGGACTAATTCTTATCTTCTTCCAAGAATGGCAAGATCTTTGTACCATGTATTTTTCAGCAATCTGTGTAAACTTTCGCTTGTCTTAATCATCCTTAGGCTGGACCTTTGCAACTGGTATTAGTATTTCTTTCTAACTGAGGCTGCTGTGACAAGTTGTTTTGATAATCAACCAAACATAACTTAAAAGCATAGTTGGAAAATCTTGGCCAATTTTCTAGTTTGTCGTCATAGAATTGTTTCCGGTATTTCCTACTATCTAGGGTTGCATGCTGCTTGTTGTGCTGTAATTGTTATACTACTGTGGTTCCTTAGTATTGTGTTGTAGTTGGTTGAGGTTGCATTTGTTAAATTTCATTGTCCATATTAGATTTTACCATACAATGTATATCGTTAAATGCAACAAAACTAAATATGAACCGGGAAATTGACCGCATTCCAGTTTACCATAACTTGTCAATATTATAGTTGCCATTATTATCAGTTATGGTGGAAGAATCAGGTCTTCCACAAAACTAAAAGAACAGTTGACCAAAATTGAAGTGGAAAGTGAGGGGCTATCAAGCCTGCTTTTGCCTTTTACAAATCTCTCTTTAGCACTCTTTCTCCCTCCTCTCTTTAGCACTCATTTCACATCATAATACATTTTTAAACAACAAACACCCACCAAAACACGTGAACAAATAGTGTCCATGCCCACGTATATTTCTATGATTATCACTATTACGAGAGTGGTTGCATGGGGATTAGGCAGACGTGGTCCATAGTTGGTTGCATAAAACGTATTTAATTTTTTTAATTTTTTTTTAATTTTTTTATCCATAAGACGTATTTAATTACCAGTCATCCTTTGACAATTGACATTTGACACGCTATCTTATTCACGGACTTGAACAAGATCCTTTCCTTTGAGCAATCCTCAACACTCAACACCGTTTAAAACTTTCCACTCTCCCCTACATATATTTTAAGCATTTAATTCAGATTTTTAGGTTGCACAAAACTTGCCGTTGGTTGTATATTGACATCAAAGCCAATTTTGGAATTCTTAATTATTAAGTTCTTGATCCCATATATACAGATGACTTTTCAACTACCAAATGGTTTGTCTTTCTAGTCTATAAATCAAGAAAATTCATTTTATAATTACTCTTTGACTGTATTATTCCCCATCTATTCAATCCTTTTCCTTTATCTTATTGTTGTATATTTTACACGTCTTCTCTTAATTTTGGAGCCTATAGGTAGCTATAGAATTTTGGAGCCTATAGTTAGCTATAGGCAGAGTTTGAATGTTGAAGCATATTTTTGGACAGCTGGAAACAAGTAGAACGAGTCACCGAAAACTGTCGATTTCAAGAACTGAAAAATCTTTTATGCTTAAGTCAGTAAATACTAAATAGTTAGCTATTGGCAAAGTTTGAATGTTGAAGCATATCTTTGGACAGCTGGAAACAAATAAAACAAGTCACCGAAAACCGTCAATTTCGAAAACTGGAAAGTCTTTTATGCTTAAGTCAGTAAATACTAAATAGTTAGCTATAGGCTGAGTTTGAATGTTGAAGCAAATTTTTGGACAATTGGAAACAAATAAAACAAGTCACCGAAAACTGTCGATTTTAAGAACTGGAAGGTCTTTTATGCGTAAGTCAGTAAATAGTTCTGTTAAACTGAAAGGAAATAATAAGATAGTGGAGAACATTGATACATAAACACGTGTGCCATTTTTTTATGAGAGGCTTCATAAAACTATACTTTAAATGCTTGTCACGAGGTAGACTTGTAGCCTTTTATTTTTTCTTTAATTATTATTATTTCTTGATTTTTTTTTTGATAAATATTATTTCTTGATGAGACTGCTTAATTAAGTGCCTACTACGAGTATATAATGTATCATAATAAAAAAAAAATGTCAAATCTTCGATGATTTTATCGTACATATCCAAACCATTAAATGATATGTTCATTAAGAAGAAAAAAATAGGAGACAATGTAGACCCCCTACTCACCGACCTAAAATTCAATTGGTGCAAGTGGCATTAAGTCAAATTTTATGACAAACAGTTGGAAGATATGACCAATTAAACTCCATTATTACTAATAAAAAAAAAATTAAACTCCATTATTTCTTTGTTAAAAAAAATATTGGTTCACAAATATGAGAAATAATACACAAATTTTAAAGTTATTGTTTTCAAATGCTTATTTTTTTGGCATGACATTAAAAATTGCGATTGAATTCAAAATTTAATAGTAATTTAATCAAATTTTAATAGTGATTTTTGCTATTAAGAATAAGCATTTAAGAGTGTAAACTTAGAGTTAGTGTAGTATTTCTCCACAAATATATGTCAATAAGGGTACAAAAATAAAACAACAGCTCATAAACAAACTCGAGCCTGGTCAAGATGGATTAAGATTCTTTGTTATTAGGTTATTCAAATTTCATATAAATGTGAACAACCACAAAGATGAGGTTGTAGAATCCACCTATCCTAAATAGCCTAAGATGCGAAACCCACGTATTCAACAAAAATGGGCATCGCAACCATTTTCTCTTAAATTATCTAAATTTTATAAAAATAAATAAATAAATTCGAGGATCCTCTTAGGGCCAAGGTTGACCTGAATTTTCTAATCATACAGCAGAAAATAGTTCCTTCCCTTGGTAGGAAGGACCACATTTTCCTTATTCCTTTTGTTCCTGTTGTTTTAGTAGGAATTGAAGGACCAAATTTTCCTGTTTTGTTAGTTTAGCTTTGCTTTGCTTTTGGTTGGTTTATGTTAAAAAAAAAAAAAAAAAAAAAAAAAAAAAAAAAAAAAAAATGTCTAGCTCAATCATAGCTAGTGGGAAACACGATGGTAACGTGTGTGGTTGGCAACAAACTCACGAATGTGAGATGAAGCTTAATTTTCTGAGCCCGTAATTGTGATTGATTAAAAGTTAACTGATTTATCAAAGACGCCATTAAAGGCAACGGTTCCTGGCTCCCTATCCTGCACATCATCACTCACTCAAACAGCGCATGGGCAAATCCATTGGTTGATCCCTGTTTTGTGTCGTGACTTGTACCCGACACAGAAGCGACTGAAGGTGATCGAGGTTGAAGCCCCCCCCCTGACATGTAGACGTTGATGTTGTACCACACATAAGGATTCGACAAACTCTGCGGCTAAAATATCGACTTCATCAATACCTAGCGCCGCCGCTACAGCCTCTTTTATAATTAGTTATTAGGTCAACTTATCGATTATAAAATTTGTACAAATTGGAGAAATGTTCTTTAAGGACAATCAATCTATTAAAGTATTTTACTAGCTTAAACTTATAAGTAAAGTAATTTGATATGGTATCAAAGTCAAACATCTCGAGTTCAAACATTGATTTTGTTATTTATCATTAATTTTAATTAAATATTTTACGTGTTGGGTCTCACCTATTATAAAGTAGTTTAAGCTCACATGTGAGGATAGGTGTTAAAATATTAATTAAGTGATTAAATTTATCTTTTTCTACTAGCTTAAACTTTTAGAAAAAATAGTAATTTAACATAATAATTAAACAATATAAAAAAGGAAGAGATCAATAATTAGAACTATTGTTATTGGACACTGCAATATTTAATGCTAATAAATCAAACTATAAACAAAGGATTAATAAGTGTTGATAATTTTGAAGTCATTGATTTAAACTCTTCGGTTAAGAACGCGGTGATGTTTAGTAAGGAAGCGGGCGCGCTTCTTTGATATTATCCTTGAAGGTGATGCATTGCAAATTGTCATAAAGGTTAATTCGAAAATCCCACAAATGAGCAAATTTAGCCACTTTATGGAGGGCATCAAACAAGGCTTGGGCTCTTTCAGATCATCATGTGTCGTCCATGTTATGAGGGATGCAAAACTCAGCTACAAGTACTCTTGTAAGGGAGGCAGTCACTCGTGTCATAGATTCTATCTAAATGAAAGAAATTTCTCACAGCATCTTATGGGATAAAGCTCTATCCCGGGAAACTTGGGATAGAGTCCTTTTGCAGCTTGCTAGGGATTGATGAGGTCAAACCTTATCCCATAAATCACAGTCATAGTCTTCAAGTGATATTTAAACAGTTTTACGATGGCCCCGAGGAACACTCCTTGAGACCATTCAATATATTCTGACAGCATATCCGAGGCAGGGTGATTCCGATATGTTTTTCCTCCGAGGTGTTGAGATCTCGAGCTGTTTTGCACCTCGAGGTGTTTTACGCTCCAAGAGGTTTGTACTCCAAGGTGATCACTTGGTAACACCATTCTTCCATGAACTCTGAGACGATTGTATCCCGAGACGATGATGTCCTGAGATGACTCAGTCATAAGACTCTGTAGTGTATTCAAGATCCTAGTGACTGAGCAGGTCAAGCTAGGTTAGTCGGACTAACTAGGCCTCCGGTTAGACTATGGGCCCACTTAGTTTTAGAAATGATAATTTCTCCAACACACTTTTCAAATGAAAATAATACTATTCTAAATGCTAAGGTCTACCCTAACTCCTCTATTTTTACTTTTGGATACATTAAATAAAAGAATTAGGACAAATTTTTTTATAAATTAGATCTATTAAATTGATATATGCTCGTAAACGGTAGAAGATGATTTGAGTGAGGTGCCGTTAATGAATTAGTATCAATTTTAATTTAAACACCAAAAAATTTGAACAATTTCTCAACTGAGATTCTGAACCATGCAATAAGTTCGAATGTGAACGTACGTACGTTCTTCGGCTATAACAACACTAATGCACTGACAAGATCAGCTACGTACCATCTATATAAAAAAAAAAAGATCAGCTACGTACGTACGGACTTTATCGAATCACTTGATTACGTATAAAACAAAAAGGATAAGTCAAAGGTGGATAGAAGATGGGAAACATTTATTTATCGAACCACTGGTGGGAAACATTTCATTAATCCATATGGAGGCAATCGATATATATAGTAAAATGTTCTTTTATCATTAAAAATATCAATAATTAGATTAATCACAATACATTCTTGATCAATTCAAATATAAATGGATATTTAAGTAGATAGAGCAATTTGTTATGCATGGAACGTTTGTTCAAATATTGCCACATAATTTGTGTATAAATTATGCCTCAATAACATATCTCGCAATGATCAATACTTGATTTGTACTCTATCGTATATATAAATACAACGCGT
This sequence comes from Alnus rubra, assembly GCA_028654335.1. Classification (NCBI taxonomy): domain Eukaryota; kingdom Viridiplantae; phylum Streptophyta; class Magnoliopsida; order Fagales; family Betulaceae; genus Alnus; species Alnus rubra. The sequence goes on from JAJPGS010000281.1 coordinate 2,441,985, forward strand.
TAATATATTATGTGCTCAAACCCACTCATGTCAGGCAAATCTTCCTTCATAGTGCATATATTTATTTCTTTCTTTTGAACAAATAACATGTGCTATCATTAATTCTGCAAACAGCTCAGAGACTTACAACTTAAAAGTAAGGGACAAGACCGCCTAACTCTCTAAGGCAAAAGGATCTGACTTAGTAAAATAGTCGTGTAAGCAAAAATACAAATTTTACAAGAATGACACTTGAATCTTTCTTACAATAAGCTCACACTCTAAAGAAAAATACTGATCTAGCAATCAGCTAACAAATATTTCCATAAATTTGATAGCATATACTTCTACATTTCTACTATGTTATATATATTTTTTTTTATATTTATATATATTTGTGAATTACTCTGTTATTGATATTTGATACAACCTACTTAATTATCATATTTTTAGGCGTAAATAATCCTACTCACAAGTTAAACGTCACAACCAATTATTTATTCTAATCGATCATGTCCGTATCAGTTATAAATATTTGCATTAATGGCCATTAAAGCTACTCCATATATCTCTTATTAATAATATATAAATTGAAGATATTTTTAAAATGATAAAGGGATAAGGTGATATATAAAACATGTATAAATTATGTTAGTTATAAATAAATAGAAAAAAATTAAGATTTTTAAAACTCCACCGTAAAATCAACTACAAAAAAACTAAAATTAAGATGAGACCCAAATCCAAAGAGTTGACAGCTAATTAGGAGTACAACTGTCGTATCAATCGTGTTTAAGAGTTTATTTGTGATTACGTTAAGAATCTTAAAAAATATTTTAATCAATACATAAAAAGTTGTGCAGTAGAGCATTGCATAATGTGAACTTGACGAAGATAATCAAAGGTTTATGGAAAGAGATTGTAACACTTCGATCCTATATTAAAAAAATGAGTAGTCTATATAAAATATGTGATTTATAAAGGCACTTATAAATATTTAGTTGCCCATTACTTACTTACTAAATAAAATTATACTTTATAAATAATTTTTTTTAAAAAAAATAAACTAATTAATATTTTAGAGTAATAATACGGCTTTCGTAATCGCTATTAAATAAGTAGTTGAGTGAATTATAGTTAGAATGCAGTTGTCAACACCATATATGCGCTTAGTTGGATAGGTACTGAACGCACGTTCTTTCGCTATAACAACATTAATGCACTGATAAGATCAGTTACCCGACATTGTTGAATCACTTGATTATGTATAAAACAAAAATGATAAGTCAAAGGAGGAAGAAGACCAGGGAAACATAAAGGCAAACGATATAGCAGTTAAAAAAACCTAAACATATGTGTTGTAATCTTTTTAACCGTTGAAATTTAATATTACTTTTTTTTATGAATAATTTAAAATTAAATCTAAATCATTAAAAAAGCTACGCTACGTAACCTTTGTCCAGCTATTCGTACAGAATTTTTTGTTCAAGCAGCTGTTTGTAAGGATTATTTGAGAATCATTATTGATTGTTCTACTATTATCAACTCTCTCTGTTCTCCAGTTTTTGGTGAAGCCACAGCAACTTTTCTAGCTTGCCAGTTGGTTTTATCTTCGAAGCTTCAACATTTCATCTTGGAATGTGACTATTTTGTTGTCATGCTGTCTCTTTAGAATCTTAATCTCACACAAGACTGGATAATTTCCTCTATTATATCCCTTCTTTTTTTTTGATACTCCAACAACAACTAGTCACGTTAACTGATGTGTAAACTCCTGTACTTATCACATGGTAAATTGAGCAGCAACTAGGTTCTCATCTAGCTTCATTCTCAATTCTTCCTATCACTCTGGATCCTTTCCTACCTATTTTGGAAATGAATTCATTTCTTCCTTTTTAGTGCCTTAGCTTGTGGTTGGTTTCCATTGTATTTAAAAAAGAAAAAAGAAAAAAGAAAAAAACCATTGTTCAAATATTCCCCTCAATACTTGATTCTTTATCATATATATTATATATGGGAATAACTTCAATTCGGTCCAAGCAGAAAGTGAAGTTTTTTTGCCTGCCAATGAGCATTTGACACGTAAGCCTAAAACAAAAAAGCAAATGAGATGCAATACACCCGATTAGCATCTTCTCCAGTTCTTCTCTCCCCGACTCCTCATTTGAGACAAACGCTCCCTAGTCCCTCCACCCAAGATGAACGCTGCCGCCGCCCACGCCAGGAATTCTGAGAAAGACCGATCATCGGAGAGAGAGAGGATGCAGATCGAGAGACATGGCCGGCTCAATACATTTTGGGGCCTTAGACGAAAAGTTTAAATGTGACATTTTTAAAAAAAATAAATAAATATTAATTAATTTAAAAAATAGAATAGTAAAACTTGATTTGTCAAAGGAAAGACAAATTAGTGTTAGAATGTTTCCTAAAACCGAATAAAAAAAATTAATGCAATTGATTAATTGAGTTTTGGTAATTAATTAATTTTTATTCACTTATCAGATATGGAATGATTTTAAGGACTTGAATGATAAGCTATTGGAAATAATGAAAATTGAGAAGAGAGAAATTCAAATTCAAATAAGACTTGAATAGGGAAATTGAGATAAAAAATAAAAACTTATAAAGAATAGGATTTAAAATGGAAACTTAGAGACTTTTCATCTTCTTAACATTTATTTTTTATTTTTTCATTTTATTTTGATTCTTGAACGTTGGACTTAACGCCTTCAATTTTTTGAACATTGAACATAACGCCTTCAATTTTTAATGTGAGTAATTAAGACCTTTCATTTAGAAGCTTTCATATCTCATTAATTCTATTTTGAACGTCAACGTTCAAAGAAATTAAAGACCTTTAATGCAGAGACTTTCCATATTTCATAAGTCACAAGTCGTTGGTAATTAGACGTACAAAAAATTAAAGGCCTTTAATTTAGACTTTTCATATCTCACAAGTCGTTGGTAATTAATTAGGGTCTGAATATATATATATATATATATATATTTTTTTTTTTTTAACCTGCAGTTTTTTGACTGGAGAAGGCCCCTAGGCAGCATATTTTAAGGCATTAACTGGGGGCATTACCAGAAACAATACTTTGATGATTCGTCTTTTTGTAAGCACTTTTTTTCTTAAAATAAATCTTCATTAATTGAGCCTTATTAAATTGGGCCCTGCATTATATTATTGCCTTTTTTAATTTTATTTTTACCAAGATTTGTGGCCTTATTTAAGTGTATTGATCATATTTAAGGCCTTAATTTTTATTTTTTTTTAGAAATAAATCTCTATTAATATTTTTAAATTAGGGGCCTTAGGCGGTCGCCTAATTCGCTTAAGGCTCCAGCCGGCCCTGTCGAGAGAGAGACTGAAACTGAGAGACCGAAAATGCAAGAAGAAGAAGAAGATTTGGGGCGGACGGGATTTGGGGTGATTTGGCGTTCAAGACCTTCTAATCTTCAACAGACGGTGATTTAGGGTGGACGGGCGGGCAGACCGACGGATTTGGGGCGGGCGGGATTTGGGGTGGATGGACGACATTTGGGGCGGACGGCTTTGGCGGCGTGGTCCAGTCCGGGTGGACGTGCGGTGATTTTGGGCGGACGAGATTTGGGGCTGATTAGGGACGGACGGACGGAATTTGGGGCGGATTAGGGGTGCCCACGCCAGGACTTCGGCGGCGAGCTCCAGTTCGGGCGGACGGGATTTGGGGTGATTTGGCGTTCAAGATCTTCTAATCTTCAACAGACGGTGATTTGGGGTGGACGGGCGGGCAGACGGACGGATTTGGGGCGGATTAGGGGCGGACGGGGCAGTGGCTTTTTTTTTTTTTTGTTTAGAACGTAGGCTACTTCTCAGAAGTGGGAATCAGAAAGGGAGAGAGGGATTGTGTGCTTCACCAACATTTCATTTTTTTTTGTCTTTAGCTGATGTGTCAAGTGACTATTGGTGGGCAGAAACCCACTGCTTTTTGCCAAGACCGTATAGAAGGGGCACTCATTATATGAGTAATGATTCACTACCACCTAAATATACAACTTTTCACCATCTTGCTTATGTGGCAAGGTGGTCCCTCACCTTAATTTATTTTTAAAAAATAAAAAAATTCAAAAAGTAGTAGGAGACCACCTTGCCACATAGGCAAGGTGGTGAAAAGTTGTATCTTTAGGTGGCAGTGAATCATTATTCCTCATTATATATATAAGTAACGCATTTATGTGCTCAAACCCACCAATGGCAGGCGAATATTCCATCATAGTGCATATATGCTCTTTCTTTCTTTTTGCCCACTAAAGCAACTCTATATAACTCTTATTAATACGATATGAATTGAAGTTATTTTTAAAATTATAAAACTTCAATTATTTTCTTTATTTTATGGGGATATTAACATTCCCTTTTTGTGTACAGTAACATCACTTACTGCAATTAATTTTTTAAATTACAATTAATTCGAACAATCGATTAAAAAAGAATTTCAAATAATTAAGCTGGCTCAAACTGTCTAAATACCTGATCAGATAAGCCTTACCAGGAAGATTGCAATTCAGTCAATGAATCCCTCTCGATCACAAGTTTTTAAGAAATTGACCATAAGCCAATTCTTCATGAATCACGTTGCAGCTTACTTTTTAGGTCCACGCCAAAAACAATAGGAACAACATATTGATATTGATGAGCCACGTACAGTAGGTTTTGGATCAACTTGGCTCTGCAATAGTAATTAGAACCAATGTGATTGAGCAAATGTCAAACTTCTTTGCACCCTATTTTCAACACCAATAGCGACAAATGCCAAAATGTTCAACTTTTTTAGTTTTTTAATTGGTTTTCACAAATCACAAATTAAACCAACTTTTGGAAAAAAAAAATATCTTCCTCTCCTTAGAAATAGAGAAAATCTGAACCAATGATATTCATTCCGTATTGTTACATTGGATCCGGGCATAGATGCTGTTAAACAGCAAAAGGGCTTATCTTTTAGTCTTTCGAAGACCCTTCCCGAGGCAGAGGCAGAGGCTCGGCAAATCAGATTAAAGTAATATATACTATTTATATATTACTCGGTTATTCAAATCAGATTAAATCTTCGTATTATTACGTAAATATTTATAATGATCTCATACTTATTATTTTAATATTTATGATATTTTTAAAATAATAATATTTATATGATAAAATATCAATTATATAAGCTTATTTATTTTGATGTACAATTTTTTTTTACAAAAATAAAAAATTGTACAGATTCTGTTAAATAAAGAGCATATAGGAATATAATAAAAAGAGGGTGGCAACATTTCTCATAAACATTTACTTTCCAAAGGTGGCTAGGTTTTTTTTTTTTTTTTTTTTTTTTGAAAAATATAAAAAAAGCCTTCTGAATGAATTTTCAAGTGTGTTAAAGTGACCCCTCAAGCAACTAAAGTGTGCCAAAAATGTCACTTTTTTTTTTTGAATTATATTCCTATATGCTCTTTATTTAATAGAATTTGTACAATTTTTTTAAAAAATATATATATATATAGTATTTTTTAGTGTTTGACTGCACGTAACAAAACATTGTACATCAAAACAAATACCCCTATATAATTGATATTTTATCATATAAATATTATTATTTTAAAAAGAGTGGGAGCCGGCTTCTTGGTATATATAAGCCCTTTTGCTGTTAACAGCATCTATGCGCGGGGGTAGGGGGGGGGGGGCGGCGGCGGCCTTCACCTCCTAAAAGAATAAATTTTTTGTGACTCGTGGCTTAAAAAAAATCATGCAGCAATAAGATTCGCAAGGAAATTGTAAGTTATATTTATATGTTTTAAAAAATAATTAAGTTTTGATGAATTATTTATATATTGTGTTAGTTAAATTTTTTAATTAATTTTTTTTATTTATTAAAAAAAAAAATTCTTGACCCCTGACCTAAAATCTTGGCTGGGTGTTCTGAATATCATGCAACACCTATATTTATAAATTTTTAATTCATTCATATATACAAATAAAACTTAAATCAATATTATTACTATTGTTTAAAGTTATTGCCACCGTTATCATGATCATCCATGTAATGTAATGAACTAGCTAGACAAAACACTAGTCCTATATTTACGTGTAGCCAATTATATTTTAATTTTTTTTAAAAAAATTATTTATAAAGTTCAGACTTAACAAAGAATGTGAGACTTCACATCCATAAATATTTTTCTGACAAATTTCATTTTGAAGTAGAGTAATACTACTCATTATATTATTTATCATACTCATTTTATTTTATATTGGTTGATGTGACGTGTTTTTAATGACTTTTGATATTACTTGCTTATTTATTTATTTTTTTTATAAAAGAATTGAATTGTTGACGCAATGCATCCTAAGCAAAAATAAGTATTAATTCAATCACGAAAAATAAAACTCATCAAAACCGGCCATTAAATTATTTTGTATTTTTACGGACAAAAGTTTCGTTTAAACTATAAAAGTGTCGCGTGTTCTATACCATACGGTGAGAAGTATATATATATATTTTTTTAATAGCATATATTTTTTACATAATTTTTAATAATATGTATTTCTCGTATATTTAAGGAAAACGTAACATTTTGGGGGGACAGAATTGGAGATGAGAGAACTTCTGTCCTTTAATTTTGAGTGTAAATATGACTGACCCACAAGGCTTCCAACTACAGTGTAAGAGTGGAAGCTTTCATGGCATTCATGCTTTCAAACTCATATTTTCCTATATATATATATGTAGCCAGCCGCGCTCAATGAAATTGACCTAACTCCTTTTTCGGCCCAAAACACGATGCTTTTTTGCTTCCCTTTTAATCACCTTCCACTCCCTTCTCACCAAATTTACCACCATCTGCGCCTTATATCTCTTACCCACCCACTACTCTGTTTCTGTCCAAATATAATACAAGTCATCAAAAGCTTCAGAGCTGGCTGAGTTTAGTGTCTACAAGAGCAAGCTTTTGGGAGAAATTTTTTGTGTTGGATCAGATCTTAACTGGGAATACAATGGTGGAAGTATTTCAGAGAAACAAAACTGAGAGAAAGAGAAAGCAGTCATAGTCACAACTGATTCTCTACTCTGTACGTATGAAAATACAGAAAAGAAACCCACTTTGGAGGCAATAAGATAAGCGCGCTTAGCTTTTGGGGTGGAGGCCCTGTAGGGTGGTAGTAGATCACGCGAGCGAGGAATGGCGTCGGCTTTGGCGGGAGATGATCTCACCCGGTCGACGAGCAGCCGGAGAAGCTGGGCGTCGACTAGCTTCCGGGAGGTATGGACGGCTCCGCCGGACGTGTTCAACCGGAGCGGCAGGCAGGAGAGTGATGAGGAGGAGCTCCGGTGGGCCGCCATCGAAAGGCTACCGACCTACGATCGGCTCAGGAAGGGTATGCTGACGCAGGTTCTTGAAAATGGAAGGGTTGTGCACGACGAGGTCGACATGACAAGGCTCGGGATCCAGGACAAGAACCGGTTGATGGAGAGTATACTCAAGGTTGTCGAGGAGGACAACGAAAAGTTCCTTAGGAGACTCAGGGACAGGACTGACAGGTACGCACTTCTCGTTTTTTTTTTTTTCTGTGTTTGTGAATTTTAAGGTTTAATTTGGTGGGTTTGGATTGGTGGCAGGGTGTCGATTGAGATTCCTAAGATTGAAGTTCGGTATGAGCATTTGTCTGTGGAAGGGGATGTGTATGTTGGGAGCCGAGCGCTCCCTACTTTGCTTAATGTTACCTTGAACACAATTCAGGTATATAAATATGTTCCTTTTTTTTTTCTTTCTTAAAGTGATTTGACCCAACTTTTTTTAAACTTTATTTCTGATTAGATTTTTTTGATAAAAAAATAAATAAAAAATTGTCTGAAACAGCGAGATAATTTCTGGGAATGGCTTAATTTTGTCATTTGGAACAATTGTTGCTCTGTCTTTTCCACCAGTTGTTCTGGGAGGGAGTTTGTCAGTGTGGAATCTTTGGCAGTTTGCTTTGAACATTTTATCTAAGCTTTTGCTGATAATTGTTTCTGTTTTTTCTATTTTCAATTTGTAATGGGCAACAGAGTATTCTCGGATGGGTTCACCTTGCTCCATCCAAGAAGAGAAAAATCCAGATACTTAACGATATTAGTGGAATCGTCAAACCATCAAGGTATCTTCGTGAAGCTGTAGCTGATTTAATTTTATCTGGTGTATATATGTTGTTTCATTGGATGAACTGGACTGAACTGTTCTTATTTTGTTTCTCTAGCATGGCTTTAACTGATATGGTAATTCCAGGATGACTCTGCTTCTGGGTCCTCCAGGTGCAGGGAAAACAACACTGTTGCTGGCGCTTGCCGGGAAGCTCGACAGGGATCTAAGGGTTTGTTTCTCAATCTCTTGCTATTTTTACGTGTCTCAGTTTGCTTTTATAATCCTTTGGGTGTCTAAGACTAATTTTATTGGAGTTTTCTATACAGGCATCTGGGAAAGTCACCTACTGTGGTCACGAATTGAATGAATTTGTTCCTCAACGAACCTGTGCTTATATCAGCCAACAAGATCTTCACCATGGAGAAATGACAGTGAGAGAGACACTGGATTTCTCGGGACGCTGTCTAGGGGTTGGCACAAGATACGAAATGTTGGCGGAACTCTCAAGAAGAGAGAGAGAAGCGGGAATTAAGCCGGATCCTGAGATTGATGCATTCATGAAGGCCACAGCAATGTCAGGCCAAAAGACTAGTTTGGTTACAGATTATATTCTCAAGGTTCACTGTCTTTCTTTTATGTTGCTGCCTCTGTTTTTTCCTCCAACAAGCCAATTTAAGATAGCTGACTTCGTAACAACTTTTGACAGATACTTGGACTGGATATTTGTGCGGATATTATGGTTGGAGATGACATGAGGAGGGGTATCTCCGGCGGACAGAAGAAGCGTCTGACAACTGGTATGTTTTCGTGGCAAATGTTAAGCTGTTTATTTTCCATAGAACTGAAGTCATTATTCTTAGACATAAGCCGCTGGCGAATAGCTTCAGACGATTAGCTCGGCTTTAAATCAGTTCATTATATGCATTTTATAAAAGACTAGTGTAATGCACGTATATGCATATTATAAAACAAACATATAGACTCGAGATTAAATTAATTGTTTATGATTCAAGTTAATTTATTTAATTACTCAAAAAACAAAATCTTAACAATAATTAACTAACAAACAATTAATATGAATTTACGAAAAAAAAAATCATGACATTTGCTTTATATGTGAAATGAATAAGTTAATTGAAGCTTGACCTTGACTTGTGTTCAAAAAATATTAAACGAACTGAACTCTTAACATTTAATACTATGCTCGATTACATAGATGTATCCAGTCCACGTTCTTGTTGCTTATATAAACTATAACTTGTTCCAAATTGAAGAATTCTGGCCATTCTGATTGCAGAGCCTAAAGCTTTTCCAATTATCTGTGGAATAATCTCAGTTTCGTTGCTGGTGTACAAGCATTTGTAATTATACATTACCAGTCTGACTGTTTTATTATGACGGGGTGCAGGGGAGATGTTGGCAGGACCAGCAAAGGCTCTTTTTATGGATGAAATATCAACGGGGTTGGACAGTTCTACCACTTTCCAGATATGCAAGTTCATGAGGCAAATGGTTCATATAATGGAAGTGACTATGGTCATTTCTCTTCTACAGCCAGCACCAGAGACATTTGATCTTTTTGATGAACTCATCTTACTTTCGGAAGGCCAGGTTGTCTACCAAGGTCCAAGAGAAAACGTCCTCGAGTTCTTTGAATACATGGGTTTCAAATGCCCAGAAAGGAAAGGGATTGCTGACTTCTTGCAAGAAGTAACCTCCAAGAAGGATCAAGAACAATATTGGTTCAAGAAGAACCAACCATACAGATACTTCTCAGTTCCCGAATTTGCACAGGCCTTCAGCTCTTTCCACATTGGCCAACAGCTTGCAACTGATCTTAGTGTTCCTTATGACAGATCTAGAGCCCACCCAGCTGCTCTGGTGACAGAGAAGTATGGTATTTCAAATATGGAACTATTCAAGGCTTGCTTTTCAAGGGAGTGGCTATTAATGAAGCGTAATTCTTTTGTGTATATATTCAAGACTACCCAGATAACAATCATGTCCATAATTGCCTTTACAGTTTTCTTTAGGACCGAAATGTCAGTTGGAACTGTAACAGATGGAGGAAAATTTTTTGGAGCACTATTTTTCAGTCTGATTAATGTGATGTTCAATGGGATGGCAGAACTGGCAATGACTGTTTTCAGGCTTCCTGTCTTCTATAAACAGAGGGATTTCTTGTTCTATCCTGCATGGGCTTTTGGCTTACCTATTTGGGTCCTTCGGATCCCTCTATCATTGATGGAATCAGCAATATGGATCATTCTTACATACTACACAATTGGATTTGCTCCGGCTGCTAGCAGGTAAATTGGTTTTAACTTCTTGTCTGTGGAAATTTGATTCCCTACTTATTAGATGCTAGAATTTTATGTATCAAACCCATGGGTTTAGTCAATGTTTCTTTCATTAACACATTTCTTCCTTTATTACTTCAGGTTTTTCCGACAGTTCTTGGCATTCTTTGGAATACATCAAATGGCATTGTCTCTCTTTCGGTTCATTGCTGCACTTGGAAGAACTCAAGTTGTTGCAAATATGCTGGGTACCTTCACCTTGCTAATGGTTTTTGTGCTCGGAGGGTTCATTGTTTCCAGAAGTAATTCATCTCTTTCCAATCTGGCTGTCAGAATAATTCAAACATTAATTTATTTGATATCACATTTTGACTCTTCATTTCCTTTTGTGCATGTAGATGACATTGAACCATGGATGATATGGGGCTATTATATTTCTCCTATGATGTATGGACAGAATGCCATAGTTATGAATGAATTTCTTGATAAAAGATGGAGCACAGTAAGATATCTTCACAGTTTAATTGTCTTCATCTGCTGATTTTGGAATTGCATCTACATTTCATACATGCATATGCAAATATAAGCTCAAATTATGCATTTTTTACTCCATAGCCAATCATGAAAATCATCCAAAACTTGTATCTATTGCAGCCAAATACAGACCGCAGTATTGATGCAGCTACAGTTGGAGAAGTCCTTCTCAAGTCCAGAGGCTTCTTTACTGATGATTATTGGTTTTGGATTTGTATTGGAGCACTTTTTGGATTCTCACTTCTCTTCAACCTGTTATTTATTGCAGCATTGACTTTCCTGAATCGTAAGTTATCTCATCTTATTTCTACTCAGAGTTTTCATTCATAAAAATGAAATTCCAAGTTGACAATCCCTTTTGTGGAAATAAATTTCAGCGTGGGGTGATTCAAAAGCTGTCATTGTGGATGAAGAAAATGACAAGAAGAATAAGAAGTCATCCTCCGGACAGCATAGAACAGAAGGTTTTACCTTTCCCCTTCTATTTTAATGGTTCCCTCATTTCACTGCTTTTTCTGTCATTTAGTTGAAATTAGCTTATAAGATTTTTAATGAAATCAATAATTCTATTTCAATTATAGAGGTAGAAATTTTAATGTTGTTTTGTAACAACCATGTTGAACTCAGAAATATTCCTACCTGCATCAATGTTTTTTTTCCTTCCTCTAGAGAAGGAAGATAATGAAAAAAAAATTGGCCTAAAATATGTCCCATGACATGTATATTTGGAAGAAAAGAAAAGACAAAGGTTTTGTTAGTTAACAAAATATCTGTTTTCGGCTTAAGAAAATAAACCACAAGGCACTACAAAGTATTCAGCAGAAAAGGCTGACATGCTTGTTTCAATGGTTAAGAGGTGTTATCTTCTTCAATATGCCTAACATTTTGTGAGACGATTACAGGTATTGATATGGCTGTGAGAAGTTCTTCAGAAATTGTTGGTGCCTCAGATAATGCCCCAAGAAGAGGAATGGTTTTGCCCTTCCAACCCCATTCACTTGCGTTTAACCATGTGAACTACTACGTGGATATGCCTGCTGTAAGTCACTCATTTGTAAACATTTCATGCTTTGGCAAATGAATTCAGGTTTTCATTGACATTTTTAACTATCAAATGCCAATACAAGTACTTGTCAAAATTCTTCTTATTCTCCAAACAATGAGGTAACAGTTTGGTCCTTCCTACCAGGAAATGAAGAGTCAAGGGATTGAAGAAGATCGTCTTCAATTGTTAAGAGATGTTAGCGGTGCTTTCAGACCAGGGATATTGACGGCACTTGTCGGTGTCACTGGTGCTGGGAAGACGACCCTTATGGACGTGTTGGCAGGAAGAAAGACTGGTGGATACACTGATGGAACCATTAGCATCTCTGGTTATCCTAAAAACCAAGCAACATTTGCCCGGGTTAGCGGTTACTGTGAACAGAATGACATTCATTCACCAAATGTTACTATTTATGAATCTGTTCTATATTCAGCTTGGCTCCGTCTCTCCTCAGATGTAAAGACAGAAGCACGAAAGGTATGTTGTTGCATGGTCTTCTAGCTAGAATCAATCTCTTTCTAGACCTTTAACATTGATTTGTTTCAAATCACCAAAATTTTGGATTCATACAAGGATCCAAGTTCTGAGTGTGTGTTTTTTGAATTCTTATTTTAATTCTCTATTTGTGGTATAGATGTTTGTAGAAGAAGTTATGGAATTGGTTGAGCTTAAACCAATAAGAAACGCGCTAGTCGGCCTTCCAGGAGTAGATGGTCTTTCAACAGAACAAAGGAAGAGGCTGACAATAGCTGTGGAGCTGGTTGCTAACCCGTCTATCATATTCATGGATGAACCAACATCTGGTCTGGATGCCAGATCTGCTGCTATTGTTATGCGTACAGTGAGAAATACAGTGGATACTGGGAGAACTGTTGTATGCACAATCCACCAGCCTAGCATAGACATTTTTGAAGCTTTTGATGAGGTACTGCTCCATTTTCTTAACTTTGTTGTTAAAGTTTGTTATTTCTATATGTTTTATGCATCTATGTTGCAACACGTGTTTCCAACTTTGACATTGTGCTTGTTGCAGTTGCTACTGATGAAAAGAGGAGGACAAGTCATTTATGTTGGACCTCTTGGTCGCCATTCTCACAATCTAATTGAATATTTTGAAGTGAGTATTTGTTCCATGCTACTTCTATTTTTAATTTTATTTTATGTTTTCTTCCATCTAGAGTTGATCAATGTGTCTAATTTCTATATACAAGCTCCTCATTTTGACTCGCATGAATTCCTACCAAAATGCTGGCTTCGGAATGGGAGTGGTATAAACTAGCAAGCTTTTTTTGGGATGAATGAGAGTGGCTTCAAGGGGAGTGGGAGATTCAAACAAGTGACTTCCATTTCATTAGATTTTCCCTAATGGATGTGCTAACCCTTAGGGTTGACTAGCAAGTGTTTGCTAGCCATTAACTAATGTCTATAACCTATGCCAGGCTGTTCAAGGAGTGCCTAAGATCAAGGATGGTTATAACCCTGCTACATGGATGCTTGAAGTCACCGCTCCTACAGTTGAGACTCAACTTGATGTTGATTTTGCAGAAATTTATGCCAACTCCCCACTTTATCAGTAAGTTGTTAATCATGATTATTTTGAAGATAATTGCTTTCTTACTTTCGCGGGAATTTTATATTTTTTGATTCTGATTTCTCTCTTGACACTCTTTCAGGAGGAATCAGGAACTCATCAAAGCTCTAAGTTCTCCAGCCCCAGGCTCCAAGAACCTCTATTTCCCAACCAAGTACTCCCAACCTTTTCATGTTCAGTGCAAAGCTTGTTTCTGGAAACAGCATTGGTCTTATTGGAGAAACCCTCAGTACAATGCCAATCGGTTCTTCATGACAATTGTCGTTGGCACATTATTTGGTCTCATCTTCTGGAACAAAGGACAAAAGACGTAAGCCTTGAGATATTAGTTTAGAAAGTGATCTATTGATCATTCGATTGAATACTAGGAGCACCCCTGTTTTATCTTCATTTTCATTGGCATTTGTCTCAGATATTAACTCTAATATTTTTTTAACAGAGGCAAACAACAAGATTTGATCAATCTTTTAGGAGCCATGTACGCTGCAGTGCTTTTCCTTGGAGCCACCAATGCTTCCGCAGTGCAGCCTGTTGTTGCCATTGAAAGAACAGTTTTCTACCGTGAAAGAGCAGCCGGAATGTATTCTGCTCTGCCTTATGCATTCGCTCAGGTAACTCTTATGCAATTCACCTCTTTTCTATCTTATAGGGCTTTAATTCCAGAACTGAAAACATAATATAATACAACTATATGGTTCAAATAATGAAACTCTGTTCCATAAGTACACTATTTAATACTCCACTAATAAACTGCACTAATTATGCAGGTGGCCATAGAGACAATATATGTTGCAATTCAAACTTTTATTTACACTCTTCTTCTCTACTCTATGATTGGGTTTGAGTGGAAGGCAGGCAAACTCTTGTGGTTCTACTACTACATATTCATGTGTTTTGTCTACTTCACAATGTACGGAATGATGGTTGTTGCACTGACACCGGGCCACCAAATTGCCGCCATTTGTATGTCGTTCTTCCTGAGTTTCTGGAACTTGTTCTCTGGTTTTCTCATTCCCAGGCCGGTATGTTACTCGAACTCAATCTGTGTTGCATACTGCACTCACTTATCTCACTATTTGATGACTTATGGTTTTCCCAAAAAACTTAGCGTCTGTTTGGCTTAATAGTTTCAAAATGTGCGGTTTGAAAAAAAACTAGCAATTTCAAAATGCGGCAGAGTCAAACTCTCTTAAAATCTCGCTTTGCATACAAAATTAACGGTTGTCTACACATTGCAGCAAATCCCTATTTGGTGGAGGTGGTATTATTGGGCTTCTCCAGTGGCTTGGACACTATATGGCCTTGTGACCTCTCAAGTGGGCGACAAAAATGCTGTCCTTGAGGTACCTGGAATTGGTAACGTGCCACTGAAGTTATTCCTTAAAGGGGGCTGGGGTTTTGAGTATGACTTCCTTCCATACGTTGCCGCGGCCCATGTCGTCTGGGTTTTTATCTTCTTCTTTGTCTTTGCCTATGGCATCAAGTTCTTCAACTTCCAAAGGAGATAGCAAGCTTCACTGTAGTCTCACAACTATATATACATTAGGAAAGCAACTTTGTAGCAATAATGTACTGGGAAACAAAACCAGTTCACTTCTTTTTTCTTTTCTTTTGTGTAATTTTTTCTTCTTGTATTTTTATTCTTTTACTCCTGCTTCTCCATAAAAGCCGGCTACATTGTCCTGCAGAAAAGCAAAATGCTTTGATATAATTCAATGAAATGTTTTCTGCTTAATTCGCTGTCACATACTCTTGAGCCAAAATACCCTTCTCAAAATGTTAGATGGGCAGAGTACCGTTTAGACTCAAAATACCCCTTGTTCGAGAATAACATGTATCACTTGAATATGTGAGATTTTTACATTTTTTTTTTTTTTTAATAATAATAGGGATAAAACTGGAAGAAAATATATTAAAAAATACATTTTATTTTTATAAATTGGGTAAAAGAATTGGAAGAAGTCTTTATCGTTAGTTAGCAATAATTTTTCATCGACGTGAAAGAAGTGAGGGAATTAGAGTATTGTTTGCAGAAAGGCAAACATCTTCGTTCATCTCCTCAACTGAGAGAAGGCCGGCTCCGATGGAGGCTTAGAGCCCATGTGCCTTCTGACTGTCCGAACACATGCTTAAGCAGGTAGGACCCTTTGAAACCCTCTTTCATCTAAGGGCAGGCTGCAATTCAATCAACAAATTGCAGCCAATACTGATCGCTAACAAATTCTGCTACTTTATTATGGGATAAATTAAAGGTTTCCTTTGCTCACAATCATACTGTCGTGTTAAGTTGAAACAAAGTGGTGATTTAACATGACATCAGAGTCAAAAAAGTCATGGGTTTGAACTCTGACTTTACAATTCACCTGTAATTTTAGTTAAATATTTCACGTATTCTACCTTATTTGTTGAGAAATGTTAAAATGTGGTATATAATATTATTTAAATATTAATTAAATGATTAAATTTATTCATTCTTATAAACTTAAACTTTTAAGATAAATAATAATTTAACGGCATAAACATTTTCGGCGCTGCAGTGCATTATGCATATAAGAGAGACTAGATATCATAATTTTGGAAAGCCAATGCTGGGAAAATACAGGGAAAAAAAATCGTTTCAATACAAGAAGTCAAAAGAAACATAGTAAACTACAAAGAGTGGAGGGGAGGTTTTAGAGTTTTAGAATTAATTAGGATGCATGGTGTAGAAGGTCTGCAAAAACGTAAGCACTAAAAGCACAAGGGCAAGGAATCCCGAAATCCACAACCATGGCTTGTGAGAATACTCACCCTTGAAGCTCGTCACGTGCCGATTGAACCAATTTCGATAACAGTTGTCGACATCGCTGCACAACAACATCAAGAATTTATCGTCATCCCCATCCAATGTCAAGCCCTTGCCCAAATGGTTGATGAAGCTAGCAGCTGCATCGTTCTCGATGTAATTATCAATGACTCGGGTCTCACTACTCGACGTCCTCAGCAGTGTTCACAAGGTAGTCCAAGAAAAGGGCGTAGACTGAGAAGTGCTTGGAACGGGTATTGCAGCTTTGCTCAAATGCCACGCAGTTCACCAAGAAAGAGCACATTAATTCATTGAGACTTATATTGGGCATCTCAATCACACGAGATTGCACGAATTCAACTACCAAGAACCTGTCCTTTTTACGTGGTTTGACCTTGATTCCTGCACGACGGAGCTTCGAGATGCGGGGAACAGTACGGAGTGGTCTGTACCCGTTTTCTTGTCGGAATCTTTCTTTACGATGACTGCAGGGTGGGATAAAAAATGACGGAACCCGTTCTGGCAAATGCAATCTGTTCCTGTTTTCTTGTGAGAATCTTTCTTTACGATAACGAGAACGAGAACGAGAGGGTTGCTCTAGTGGGGTAAAAATTGACCAAACCAGATCCAGCAAATGCAAGAATTTGGCCCCGTCGGGTCCAGAAATGCCTTCGGTTTTCCCCCGAAAATAATAATTGTAATCGTCTTCGTCCTCGAAATAGAATGAACCAATTTCCAATATTTGAGAAAAAGTTGTTACAGCGAAAAGTGGCAAGGACACAGCGACTTCGCACGAAGGACCCCCGAAAAATTCAAATAACTTTTCCAGAACAAAATATGGGATTTGATTCTCAAGCATGAGCAAGTCCATGCAGATCTTCTGAAACATTACCCTGTCCCTGTCCCTTACCATCCGGCCGAAAGGGTGGTCTCTCTCTTCCCTAATATTCCTTGAGCCAAAGAATTTAAGGAATTGGATTATAAAACAACCATCAAGCACCATCATTTCGAGGAAGTCATTCGATTCGATCCGATCGATATTTTCGGAATAACAGTCTCTGGCTTTCCTTTCCAGTGAACCGAAGCTTTCCGAGAACATACGATAGCGTTCCTTGATAGTATCGTCGACCAAGGAGTACTCGAGGCACTGCCACTTGAGCTCCTCCTTCTTGAGGCCATCGTTGTCGCGCCAGTAGGGTCCGATGGAGACAACCTTCGGACTGTACTGGCTGTGCGGCAAACCTTTAATGTTCTCGGACTTCAACCTCGGAGGAAGCCTGAAGATGCAAGGGTTTTTACCGTCGGCTGGTTTATCAGGCAACGATCGGTCAATCTTGGAGCTCCTCTCTTGCCTCTTCTCTAGCATCTTCTCTAGGAGCTTCACGTCGACTACGGAGCTGGGTTCTCCTTCTCCAGAATTGATTTCCGTCATGGATTTTCGTGTTCTGGACTACGGATGTGAAGTTGAAGGCTTGAAGTAGGTTTGAGGCGCTACTGTACTGCTCCCTACAGAGATACAATTGAGTCCCCTCGTCAGAATGGATTCGTCATGGACCATTTGTATGGAGGAGGATGCGCTGCAAAGAACATAGACCATCATTTTAAAAAAAAAAGATCGATTTGTGGTCACGGGCTAACTAGATCTAATTATATATCTAAACGACCTGGACTTTTGTGATGAAGAAACTTTTCTTTTAATGAATTATGGTGTAATTTAATGTGAAAAAAAAAATAGTGGTAGAGAAGGGATGATATACAAATCTATCAAGTATCTCCAATATCATGAAGTATCTCCGATATCCCCGGGGTAGAACCAAGATTTTTGGTAAGGGGGCGAACTTATATAAATACATAGATATATGTAATTTTTCTCTATGTGTGTGTTTATACTATGTAAGGTAATGTTTATCAGTTTAGAAGATGCAGCAGTAAGCAAAGCAGTTCCCTTCATCCCCACTATGCAAAAAAGAAAATTTCAGATTTATTAGACACAGCATTTCTGATTTTAATTTAGAAGTGGGATTATGCATACCTCTTTGTGTCTTCTTTCCTTGGTATCAATCAATAAAAACCTGACAAAATACTAATGCAGATCGACAAAAATCTCACAAAACTAAATAAAACCTTCTGAGGTGAACAAACTTGCCATTGCTTATTCGGTGTTCCAGGACCGGCATGTCCCTAAAAAAGTGAAGCTGTTCGTGTGACGGTGTATACTGAACATTATCCCATGATTCCCATGTGCATAGGCTGGAATTGGATGGACCTAAGAGGTCGCAGAAGAGCTGTTATAGCTACGGAAGGAAAGGGTCTGAGCCCCATACACTGTGGGACCCACCCCGTGTGAAGGGGTGTTGTATGATTGTTGTACACTTGGTGTACAACAATCATTATTCATTGAGAAAGGGATATAGGAGAAAAGAATAAACAGAAGATTACTCATAAGCCATACTTGATACTTTACTGGTCCTTGTTGCTTGCAGACATGCAACCTGACAGTGCAGGCTTGTGAGTTGTGAGCTCAAGTCTCTAGGCACAAAAAAAAAAAAAAGATTTTTTATATTTTTTATTTTTACATGTCCACCCAAGAGAAAGGGGAAGGATTCGAACTAATAACCTTCACTTTATGAAGTGTAGTCTCCAGCCGATTAAGCTACCATTTAGGGTACAAATCAAGTTTGGATTTGGTTAGAAGCGAACTAGAAGTACAAGGAATATTTTTGATCTTTCAAAATAAAAAAATGATAATTTTCGCTTTATGAAGTGTGGTTTTCAGCCGATTAAACTACCCATTGGAGGACAAATCAAGTTTGGATTTGGTTAGAAGTGAACTAGAAGTATAAGGAATATTTTTGGTCTTTCAAAATGAAAAAATGGTCGAAATATAAATAAAAACTTTTAAGGAGACAAAAAAAAATTATTTTATGAGAACAAATTTATAAATATATATTTTAAGTTGAATTTTAAAACCATGCACGTAGGTCTGCTCCTAATTATTTATATCTCCAATTTTATTTTATTTTTTTATGAATGAATCTTTTTTTTTTGAAAAAAAAAAGAAAAAACCCAAACACAATTACAAACACTTCAGCAAATTGGAACAATCCACCCACAAGGGCACGCAAACTCCAAATCTGCAAACTCACTTTTGGGGAACCTTTGACCGGTTTCCTCCCTTTTTAATATAAAATTTCATTTTATTCAAAAAGTATAAATAAAATAATATAAAAAATTAAAAATATAATAAAATAGAGTTTTATATTAAAAAGGGAATGAAACCGGTCAAGGGTCTCCCCATCCAATCACAACCCCTATTTCTATTACCTATTATTCCTATTACCTAAATGATTGAGGGAACCGCCCCCTTCTCTTTTGAAAAGTTTCCTCAATCATTTTTCTTTCCATCCATCTTCATACGTTCTTGGATTTTACACTGTAGACAAAAGATGAATTGACGTGTGATTAATCATCTGTGGAATTTGCATTTTTCACCCTAAGAAAAAGTAACGGTGGAATTTAATTATGTTTTCACAAGCACGGCATAAGAACGAGCCACATGTACAAATATCTGTGTTATTTTTTCCTTGCAAATTTAAAGAAGTATAAAAAAAAACGTACAACAAAACCCATCTACTTCAAAGTTTCTTTAATTTCCATTCTTGGCAGCCAGTCGAGCATGCACATCGATCTTCTTAATTTACATATTATTCACTAACAAAGAACTGATTAAGTCATTTTTAGCTTGACTTAAGGAAGATAGATATGATTTTTAGTTTTACTACTTTTTTTTTTTAATGAAATATCTGAGTATTTCATTGATTAAATATCACAAGCATAAAACTCTTACATCACAAAGCATCAAATTTTACAAAATCATAGTCATGTGCTATAAAGTTACAAAGTCATAGATACAAACAAAATTCTTACAATAAAGTGTTATCTATGACTTTCATCTTCCGCTAATACATATACAAAAATAATTAAAGAGTAGATTTGCTCCGAGCATACTAGATTTAAGACAATGGTAGCCAAATATCCTATAAAAATTTATTTAAACCGAGTGTGAGAGATAATACCTCACACCGAACTATCCAGGTCGTGAGAGATAACCCTTCACACCGAATCATCCAGCCATGAGGGATAACCCTCACACCTGACTAACATTCATCTCATAGATCGTCTATGATAGCAGATCTATGAAAAAAAAAATCTTATTCAAATAAAAAACACAACCAACAAACAGCAGTAGCGACTATGGAGAAGATGAATGACATAACACAGAGGTAGATGTAAGGGCAGAGCCAGCTTTTAGACTTTGGGGGCCAAATTGAAAAAAAATAATAATTTGGGGGGTCAAAACTAAAAATAAAAAAAAAAAAAAATTGGGGTAAATTTTTTTTTTGTGGGGGGGCACCTTTGGATTGGGAGGGCAGATCCCCCCAAGCTAAAGTGTAGCGCCGCCCCTAAGTAGATGGACGAATGCATAGTAGAGATGCTAAAATTGTTAATTTGGTTGGAGGATACTTGCAAACAAAAGAAAAAATCAGAATGGGATGGGAAGGGTAAGAGTGGGGAGGGAGAGGGGGAAGAAGCAGATCTGCTCCCTCCTTCTCTCGTATCTGTTTTCTAAAAGGTTGAAAGGGTACGTCTTGTTTGTGGTTTATATATATGGTCGTCATGACGTCGGTTTATTGTTTGGTGTAGGGCTCCAAGTTGGGACTTGGAGAACAAGCAACGTGTTTCGGGTCGGGTCGGAATAGAAAGAGCAACGTGTTCGAGTCAGGTTGGAATTTGGATTTACAAATCTCAAGTTGGTACTTCATGAAAGACTCAGAACTCAGAAGGCCTTGGCTATTCATCAAAGTGACCTCATGTAAAGTTTCGCGCTCCCTCTTCCTTGTGGCTGCATATACCTAATTTCTATTACATAATTTTGGTCCTCTAAATTAAATTGGAAATTAATTAAGGTAAAGCTTTTAGCTTAAAAGACAAGGTTTTCAAAAAAAAATTCCATGTTTTGATTTGAAAAAGTTTTTGATGTGATATGAATTTTTGAAGTGTTTCTTTTGTTGTTGTTAAATTCTAATTATTAATACTCTAATTCAAACTAAATCAAAATTCAATCTAGATAAATCGCATAAACATTCAAACTACCTCAATTTTAAACACTTAGAAAACTGCTTCTCTCTCTTAAAAACAAGAGAGATAAGCTCTGAACCTATTCTAGGCTAACACTCTCATTTTGAGATTCTCACCACCTCCTTCGTGAGGGCCACTAGGAGAGGAGGTATGGTTCTTGCCTCCATCCTCCTCCCCCCCCCCCCCTTTTATTTTCCTTTTCCTGCAACTTAGAAGTCAAATTTGCCTCTTTTTGTGTCTCCATTGCCCCCCCCCCCCCCCCGCGCAACTAGCCTCCATTGCTTCAACCAACGTCCTTTGCTACTACCGTGTGTGCACACCATGCGCCTCCATGACGCACAAGTGTTGCACGCACTGCTGCTATTGCCACCTCCTTTTGATCCACGCGTCAAATTTATGACTTGCCCGATTCTCTTGCAACAGATCTCTATAGTTGGAACTTTCATTCGGTCTATGGGGATTCTCAGATTTGGTCGAAACTTTTTGTTTTGGTGTTCACCAAAGATTCTTATACCGATCATTGCGATGAAGCTTCTTCTTGAAGGCTCCGATCCAGCCATCTTTAGTACTATTTCCCTTGCTATATTGTGGCTTTTCGCTTGTTGTAATCATTTTTGTAAAGGTTATTCTAACCTCTTTTTTTTTGACATGTCTACACAAGAGGGGGGAGGGGGAATTGAAACTAGTGACCTCAGCTTCATAAGGCGTGGTCTCCAGCCGATTGAGCTACCCCTTAAGAACTATTCCAACCTTACTAATATAATGGAGACCCTAAATAAGAAAAGGCATGAATACTAGCTAGAGTTCAACAAGCCCATTATAGTTTTCTGAAGTACCATTTGGTAGGCTTGTACAAATAGAACAATTACAATCATTCCACAACCGCTAACCGATAATTGTTTAGACGGAGGCAGTTAGCGGTTTTAGGAGTAGGCGAAGGCGGTTAGTAACCGCTAACTGCCTACCCTCATAATATAGATTTGTTTGTATTTGGTCGTTATTTGGATTTGTATTTTTTTTAATAGATATTTTGGATTTGTATTTAGATGTTTCAATTTTGTATCAAAAGGTCCACAAATTATTATTATTTAAAAAAAAAAAAAAATTAGCCCAAAAATCAACACAAATTCAAAATTAAAAAGCGGTTTTCAAACTGCTGGTTATAAACATAATAACCGCTAACCGGCGGTTATAAAAATAACCACTAAATGCCTAGGCGGAATTGGTTACGGTTGTTAAAATTCAATAATTACCTTAGGCAGTTGCGGTTATTAGCGATTTTAGCTAATAACTGCTAGTTGTAACCACTTGTACAGCCCTACCGTATAGTTTTATAGATTAAGGGCTTTGTTTGTAAGTGGACTCAACTTAGATTTGGAATCTAAATTTTAAAAATTACGAAGTTATGAATCTTCTGAGTGCTTCGAGTTTGTACTAACTACTAGGTATGAATTTTTTTTTTTTCTTTTAAAACAAAATAAATAAAAAAGAAAGAAAGAAAGGTAAAACTTCAATTTTTTTTAACTCTCTCTCCTGGACAGCTAAGTTGAATTAATTCGATAGATAAGTAGGTGAGTATATAACGCGGAAAAAGGACGTAAATAATAAATATTAGGAGGTAGATATATGGTGTTGGTCCATCAATTTCTAATAAATTATGCCATGATTCATGAATGGTTCTGAATCGACTTTTGAACCTAAAAGAGAACATGGGCCTGGAATTAATTTCCAATTTCTTTTAGGTAATTTTTTGTTTTTTTTTTTTTTAAAAAAAAAAATCTACTTCTTTGTAAATTTATGGTTCTCCCTTAAAGTAGAGGCTAGAAGTAATTTTTTATTTTTTTTAAATAATTGACATAGAAAAGATCTAAAACGTGATGTATCTATCAACATGTACGATAAGGATGCAGAGATTGATGAGGGACGAGTAATGAGTAGCATTACTCCGCTTTAACTTTCTCTCTCCTGGATAGCTAAGTTGAATTAAGTGTTAAATACAATGACAGCTATTATACTCGCACCCAATTCCATGCACCCAATTCCCTACACCCTAATGTGGCATTCCACATTAGGTTTTTTTTTTTTTTTTTTCCTCCTCCTTGTCTCCTCTCCACGTCCTTCCACCATCTTCCTCTCCCTCCCACCTTCGGCTGAACCAGTCGTTCTGGCCGGGAAAGGGTCGGATCCCCGACCGACCTGGCTGGGGAATGACCAGATTCCAACCAACCGGCCAGGAAAGGGCCGAATCCCGTCCAACCGGCCGGCACTCTCTCCATCTCCGTCTCCGGCACTCTCTTCGTCTCCATTTTCATTTGCTGACCGGAAGAGAGAAAAAGAAGAAGAAGAGAGAGAGAGAGAGAGAGAGAGAGAGAGAGAGAGTTTCCATTTTAAAAAAGAAGAAAAAAAAATCTGATGTGGAAATTCCACATCAGGGTGTAAAAAAATGGGTGTAAGGGTTTGAGAGTGAGTATAGCATTTTTCAAATTAAATTTACCTCTCAAAGTTGTTACCCTTTTTTAATCTTGCTTTCAATTTTTAAAAATTTGTGATGTGTCCTTACAAAGTTTTTTGATTTTTCAATATAGCTATTCTGTTAGCCTTTTTTGTCGGACCAGACGAAATGTACGTGACTTTTTTGATGAAATTTGTCTATATTACCCTTATTTAGGCTTGGTCAATTACCAATTGTCCTTTTAAAAAAAAAAACACGTGTGCCATTATCCATGACATAATGTAAACCCAGCTCAAAACATGCGTGCCATCATCCCCTACCTTCAGCCGGGTCTGAAACTCAAATCCGGGTCAGTCGCCATTTCTTGATTTTCTGCGGTGATCATTGCCGCATCGCTCATCCTTTCTTGCGCACACTGAAAACGATCTACATGGATTCGTGGTACAGGAAAAGCTTGTTGATGCAGTTTAGTCAAGATTTGGTTGGTGTTATGCCATTACCAATCGCGGGTAACCCCCGGGCCGGCCGCCTCTGATCTAATAAGAAGGATTACTGTAACACCCCGGTCCCATATTGGGAAAAGATGCATAGTTCACATAGAGTTAGTAGTTTATAAAGATACTCATGAGTGCTAAGTCCCACATTGCCTAGTTACTAGGTGAAACTGGGCTTTATAACAGATTCTAAGGAAGCTTCAAATTGACTAGTCCTTTTAGGGTGATAGCGCAGATGTGGCTAGAGCTTTTCCTTGGGTCGTTACAATTACCCTTATGACCAAACAAGGACCAGCTTGCTTACTTCTTGAGCGATAGTTCCACGATCCCGACCAGCATCACATCATCCCCTACCTTCAGCTGGGTCTGAAACTCAGATCCGGGTCGGGTCTCGCCCAATATGGGTATGAAAATGAGTTTTATCATTTGTTTTCAATTCTTCTCACTAAAACTTGATTTTATAGCATGATCTTTGTTCAGAATCATAAAATCTATTGATTTATGGGTTAAGAAACATATGGGCCATTGGTAATCGACTTCACTGTCGTGAATCGTGATCATCACCGCACGCACGCCCGCCCTTCCTTACGCACACTAAAAACTTCCATTTGGGGATACCTAAACCGTATCTGCAGATCTGCCATCACCGGGATGCACCTCTGGTGCGAGTGGGAAAAACAAAAGAACACGCTAGGCCACCACCCAAGTGAGACTAGTTCAAATATTTGACTCAAATTTTCAATTTTTCCAGACATTTTTTTTTTCATTCTCATGTTCTCAGCAACCAAGTAGAGCACCAAAACACTGCACCTGATCTCCAACCTTCCAGCGCGAAACTCTTTCTTCGACGGCTATGACGATCTCGGAAGTCGGAACATTCGACACCGAGGTACTCACTCGCACCCTTGACTAGAGGAAGAGGAAGGTTTGGTAGGTTAATTGAGAGGGTAAAACAGATAAATTTGCATAAAACATTCACGTGTTACGCACGTGATGTACATTCCGTCTGATTTGATTGAAAAGGCTAATAGAATGTCGATATTAAAAATTTTATAAAGACATATTGTAAATTTTTAAAGATTGAAAATAAAAATGAAAATAAATGACAATTTTAAAGATTAAATTGTTTTTGACCCTTGAATTAATTCGATAGATAAGTAGGTGAGCAGGGGCGAAACCAGGATTTTTGATATGGGGGACGAACTTATATAACTAAAAGAAGTGCATAGATACATGTAATTTTTCTCTAATGTGTGTGTTTATACTATGTAAGGTAATGTTTGTCAGTTTACAAGATGCAGCAGTAAGCACTAAGCAGTTCCCTTCATCCCCTCTATGCAGAAAAGAAAAATTCAGAGTAATTAGACACGACATTTTCTAATTTTAATTTAGAAGTGGGATTATGCATACCTCTTTGTGCCTTCTTCATAATTGCTCAATGTTTGCTCAAATTTAAGCCAAAGTGGACATGTTTCCTAATGATTCACATTCTTTGGCCCTGCAATATAAGCCTGAACAACAAACTCTGGAGTTCTTTCCCTGGTATCATTCAATAAAAACCTGACAAAATACTAATGCAGATCGACAAAAATCTCACAAAACTAAATGAAACCTTCTGAGGTGAACAAACTTGCCATTGGTTATTCGGTGTTCCAGGGCCGGCATGTCCCTAAGAAATGAAGCTCTTCGTGTGACGGTTTATACTGAACATTATCCCATGATTCCATGTGCACAGGCTGAAATTGGATGGACCTAAGGGCTATAGCTGCGAAAGGAAATGGCCTGAACCGAACCAAAGAGAATTGAGAGAGTATGGGAGAAAAGACTAGAGAGAAGATTGCTTGCGACATCATGACTCATGAGCCATACTTGATGCTTTGCTGGTCCTTGCTGCTTGCAGACGTGCAACCTGGCAGTGCAGGCTTGTGATTGTGACTTGTGAGTTGTGAACTCAAGTATCAAGGCACAAAAAAAGAAACCAAGTTTGGATTTGGTTAGAAGCGAGCTAGAAGTATAAAGGATATTTTTGGTCTTTCAAAATGAAAGAGGGGTCAAAATAGAAAGAAAAACTTTTAGGGGGGACAAAAAAAATATTTTGGGAGGACAAATTTATAAATATACATATTTTAAGTTGAATTTTAAAACTTTTGGGGGGACATTCGTCCCCCCAGCCTTGCACGTGGGTCCGCCCCTGTAGGTGAGTATCTAACGTGGAAAAGGACGTAAACAATAAATATTAGGAGGTAGATGGCGTTGGACCATCAATTTCTAATAAATTATGCCATCATTCATCAATGGTTCTTCATCGACTTTTGAGAAGTTTCATCAAAATTAGGTGAAATATTTGAAATGTCGAGTTCAACACAGGTGCTCTTACTCGTTTCTCTCTACCCAAGACCATCCCAGGCAATTCCAAGAACATCCTGGTCATTCCTTATTTTTAATCATAACAGTCCAACCAATTCCTCTTATTATGCAGTCGTTTCTCATCAGACAGAGAAAACATATACCGGTATGTTTAGATGTTGAATTCAAATATTATTTAAATTTATTGTGCAAATTACGAAATTTGATTTTGTGCGATAAAATTTCAAAAAATTTTAAAAAGTTGAATAAAATATAATTTATTTTTTTAAAAAAAATATAATATTATTCAGAATAATATTCAAAACAAACACACCAATCAAATAAAAATGTGAAACAATTAAATAACAAAACATGCGAAACAATCAAATAAGAATGTACTCGCTTGACGAATCAAAGGTGAGTCCAACGCCGAGCTAAACCTCTGGAGCTCTTTTGCCGGATGAGTTCGGTCGTCCTTAACCCGAAGTTGCGACAGTTTCAAGTATTAAAAGGTGGGGCTCGTGTTGCGTGTGCAACACCGTCAGCATGATGATGCAGTTTTTCGAAGGGAATTTGTTAGTCTAATTCTCAGAAGCTGTGTATGGTTCGTGGCTCCCGCAGCATACCAGAGAGGTGCGGCCGTTGCTGTTGATAGTGTGAGCGTAGGGATATAAACTCTGTTTGGTTGTTAAGAAAGTATTTTGTTTTTCGAGAAATTGTAGTCTCGTATCTCCCTTTTCTCACTCGAGCTCAAGCCTGGTCGAGCCGCTTGAGTACCCGGCTCGACTCGACACAATGTTTATAGTGAGCTCGAGCTCAAGCTTGAGCTAAGCTGTTTATCTAACGAGCCAAGCTCGGAGAAGGATTCCAAAGCCCGGCTTGAGCTCAAGCTCGGCTCAATTAGAGGGCCTCTTAAACGAACCAGTCCTGAAATTGTCAAACTCAGTTCGGCTCGATTACATCCCTAATTGTTAGAATTTGATAGAAGTTAGGGATATATTGAATGAATGATTCATGCACTATTATTAGTGCACAATTAGTCTACAACCTTAAGATATATTAGGGTAGGGCTTACACATGTGAGTCATCCCAATGTGTCTTGGAATTATTCACCCAATATATCTTAAAATTGTACATTAATTGTGCACTAGTTGTATTTTTAACATTTTCTATATTGAAAACCATTTTTCCCCGCCCCCCCCCCCCACCCGATAGGGCCCACTCAGCAGGTTTTTCTCATATTTCTTTCTCATTTTTACCCTTTTTTTTTTTTGTTGGCTTTTCTCGTTCTGTTCCTTTCAAACCATGAAACAAGAGGATGTCACCAATATCCCTAAAATTTACTATTTGCATCTCATTTCTACTGGAGCAGAGTTCAAACTGGCAGGCGAAATAAAAAAATCACGTGACCAACTGCACCTTTTGAGAAAAGCTGCAACGAGCAAAAGTTATGGTCCTCCTTTAAAGTAGAGGCGAGGACAAGGCCCATGCAAGCGAAGAAAATGTAACGCAGCATGCATATATCATATATGGGCAAAAGTAATCGGTAATATTCTATAATACTTTATGATGAGTTTTCTCATATATAATTTATATCTTCTTCTTCTTCTTTTTCTTCTTTTAGTTGCTATTATAAACGGCATATTAAAAAAAATTCTCAAAAAATATTATTTTTATAAACATTTTCGATTTAAGCACAAAATTGAAGTTCTTTGCATTTTTCAACTTGGGGTCTAAATCCAGAATTTTATAATATTTGATTTATCTGTGACTAAAAAATTTAGTAAGTTTTAGAAATTGTCGTAAAGCCTAAAAAAATGTATAATAAGTGGAAAAGGAAAACATTGAAAATTGAAAGCTGGAAATGAAAATATAAAACTGAAAAAAATAAAAATAAATTAAATTCCCCTGACCAACCATGATTTTTACTAAATGATAATAATATGTATGAAATCTGCCCCAATCTGAACCCACCACTACAGTCTACAGAAACTGGAGCTGCTCGTTAACCTTTATACAGACGGGTCAATAAATAAATGAACGAGAGGTCAACACACGATCGTTTGGACCTTTAAGTTTGGCCTAATTGATATTCTGTTTGGACCTTTCCTGTTTTGAGCTTTGATTGGCCACTTTTAGCCCATCCCATTGTAGCCCATCATAAGTTCATAACCACCGTGCATCTCATCCTTGTCTTCAACCGTGGGAGCAACAACAGAGCGAGAGAGATATTCTGAAAGCCGAGCTTCGTGCTATGAATTAAAAGGACCCATTTGATTAAATTAAGGCAAATATAATGTACTTTTTCTTCAGGTGCTTTTACATATTTATGATATGGTTGGACAGGATTATGATGTATTCAAATTAAAAAATCTATCATCAACATCTCTTGATATATCTTCTTGCTTTAATTTCTTTGAAGGGAGAGATGCCACAGGCGATTTTGAAGGTACTGAGTAAAGCGAAAGTGCAAAGGAGCTCATGCAGACCTTTTGCACTTTGATTATCCAGGATATGCATGAAATATTAGTATATTACTAGATTTGTGTAACTAGTTCATACTCTGGTGCTTGATGGCTTTTTTAGGCATTGGGTTTCAGCAAATTTGTGTTATCTAGATTGCTTTGGTTTTATCATATAGGAGCATAAATTTGTGAACTTTCCTTTATGGTTTATTGTCTTGGTAATTATTGGTATAAAATTTGGAAACTTTTTTGTAAAAAGATAATCTTTTGGATTTTGTGCATTCTTCATTGTACTTTTTGTGAGCTGTTTGTTTCATTTTGATTGATTCTGAAATATGCATATGTTTGTTGTTTTTACTTTTAGCTATGGCTTACCCCCCCCCCCAAAAAAAAAAAAAAAAAAAAAAAGTCAGTTTGATATTGTATACAACAATTGTTTGGACCTCTTATGTAGCAAAGTTGATATTCCATTGTTTTTATTGTCTAACGTTATTTTCCATGTTTCAGGCGAAATTATTGCTATAATATGTTAAATGATATTCTCTTATGATATGTCATTCATTGCGAGAGGGATCTAGTGGTTTAGATAGTGTAGGAACCACCTCTTCGGATTTGAAAAATTAAACTAATTGATTCAATGTTTCTCATGGCCTCATACAATTTTCCTTTGTAGATACTATTTTTGCTTCCACAAAATGTAGATATACGGTTGTAGCTTTGCCTTTTTGAATTTGTAACTAAGAGAAATTCTACCATTTGTTCTCGTTTGTGTCCCAATTGTACTAGTCCTTGATTTTATTTTTTTTAAGCTTACCGGTCCTTGATTAAATATGAATGAAAATTGATTTTGTTTTGGTTGTGTATCTTTCGTATTCTCATGTTTCGGCAATATGCCACAGTGACGTAATAGACCTTGCCTTTTGTGATGTTAATAAAAAATATGAAGTTCATTAATTTCTTTTGTATATCGAAACATTCTTTTGAGTTAAATTTAAATATTTATACATGCATGTACCTCTCAATCCCTAGCCTCCTTAAAATAAAATAAAAAAAGGTGAAAAGAAACAAACCAAAATGGTATTTGAAGCATTAAAAACCAACAATTTTTTGCGTCAAATGAGAATGCATTCAAAGCAACATCAAACTTTCTACAAACCAAATTTTATTATCAGCTAGAAAAACAAACTTTCTACTAACTAAAGTAGTCCGTTGCAATGTCCAAGAGTACTAAAAATTACCAAGTTAATGACAATCAAATAAGAAAGAGCCATCAGAACTACCAAGTCATGGGAATAATTTGAGCCAAATGCTTAACAAGTTTAGGAATTAAAATTTTAAGAAGAAATACACATTATGCCCCAAAACCAATAAACCATATTTCTCTTCAAAAAATTACACCTGAAACCACTAAATTAAACTAGATCCAAAATTTACAAGACATAAAAAATTAGTAAGCAATCTGTCCTACTCTCCATAATATGCTACTTCAACTTCCTTCTCTTACACTTCTTTTTCTAAAACTCCATTTCCTTGAATAAGAAAAAAGAAAATATACACTTTAAGAACAAAACCAACACCGAATCTTGCTGATTAATGTGAGAACATAAAATGTCATTTAAATGTCCCTGCTTTAATCAAAGAAGTACATTAAAGATGAATATTAAGTTCAAAACGCACTTCAAGGTTTGTGTTATGCTGTTACATGAATTTGTCAAAAATTGCATGAAGGACAGAGCAAGCTCCAAGATACATTAATAGGAATTGCTACTGACCAAAATTAGAACATAAATGAAAGGTCAATGTATCACGTTAATGTAGAATCAAATAGCACATGTACTCACATAATAGGCTTAAGAGTTTGATTGTATTAGATTGCATACCAAAGTCATAATTCAAATATGTTTTTAGTAAGTAATTCAACACACATCATCCATGGCAGTCAATGCTGAAGAAATGTAGGTAGCTTACATTTCAAAGAGCTTAGTCCTTGTCCACTAGTGTCTTGAATTAATAAGAAAATCAGAATTAATCCACTCTTTGCTAGTATCATCCAACTTATCGAGTCTCAATGTTGACTTCACCCTCTTAGATGATGTCAACCATCCGGTTCAGATTTTGGATCATTTGACTTTGATTGATTTTTCACCTTTCAAAGGATAACTTATAACTTATGCACTCATATAAGGCTATGCTCGAGAATGAGCTATGCATGATGATGTTGACCATTACAAATGGGATGGTAAACCAAATAAAACAAAGATGTCCAAAAATATATAATTATTTTCTGTTTCTCTTTCGGCGAGTAGGAAGACTTACCAGTTACAAATGCTTTCTAAAGTTGTCCACTTAATCCTGTTGCCCAAGGTTTAACAGTAGCTACTGTATTGCTTTTACAAAGATATACACCGATGATCAAAATTAGAATGGCGCTCTTTATTGATCCAGCCAATATTACGACTAAATGACTCTTTGAAGAGGAACTTGTAGCCAATGATTTGGGACTTTCTTGAGGGGAAGGCACTTATCGAATTAAACTATTCATTGATGGCCCAATTTGAGTTTTGACAAAAACAAAAACAAACTTAAGAACGTCCAAATCCAGAGCTGAGTTTCAAACTCAACTATATTGAGAATAATGGAATTGAGATTCTAAATCCAAAAACAAGTGGAAAAACGAGATCTTTATGATACTACCAAAGGAGAGGAAAAATCGAAAAAAAAAAAAAAAAAAAAAAAAAAAAAAAGAAAAAAGAAAAATGAGAGTTGAGAGTTGAGCAGAGAAAAATGCTTACCCAAGACCGTCATTGGAGCTTGAGCTTTTGGGGTTTGTGGTTTCAAATCTAAGTGGCCTTGCCTCAGTGTTTGTGAGAGACGAAGAGAACGAGTGAGGGTTAGACTTTAGAAGTCACCAAAGGAGAGAGAGAGAGAGAGAGAGAGAGAGAGAGTAATCATAGAGAGAACTGAGAAGTTGAAACTTTTTTTTTTCTATACTTTTTACATATTTACGTTTGGTGTAAGATTCATGCATGTTAGACCATCCTATATGCATGGTATATGCATGGTCCTATATCTAATGTGAGTGTATAAAAAAAAGTATGTACAAATAACACAAAAAAGTGGTAGTATTTTTTTTTCGAGATTTGATATGTTGCCACCTCATAACACAATTATTGATTTTTTTAATTAAACTAAAAATCACAAAACCATGTAAATGGGTTGGGGTCTAGTTTTGTGTTTTTATTTTTATTCTATTTTTTTTTTAAAAAGAGTTTTTAAAAAAATCAATAGGTGTGTCAATAATTGTGTTGTTGGATGTCAAAATATCGGTTCTCATTTTTTTATTTTATTTTTTTTTCTAAGCACTGAATTTATTGTATAAACTTTCTTGTTGGGAAGCCCATCTCTTAATTTTTTATTTTCTTGTAATGGTTTTTCCCATTTTGAATAGGAACAAAAAAATAGAGTGACATATGATAGTATCACAGTTTAAACTGTTGATAGATTTTAAATTAATAAAAATAATAAATATTAATGTGATAAAATCTTTAATTATACAATTAAAAAAAAAAGGAGGATTGGAAAACTGAGGAAGTCGAGGGTAAATCTTGTCTTTGATGGACCTTTTCATATCCATTGATTCATTGAACTTGTAGTTGTTGTTGTATACTTGTATGTCTAGATACGACTTGGGTGTTCCTCAAAAAAAAAAAAAAAAAAAAAAAAAAAAAGATACGACTTGGGTGATTGTTCAGTTGTAAAAGATGTCCAGAATTGTCCAATGAAACTGTACAGATTGCATTTGTGTATTTTTGAGCTCTGTACATCCAAAAGAGAGGAGAGATGTCGGACCCACGATCAGAACCCCCCACCGCCAAGCCCAGAGTGGTGTGCTGCATAGGCGACATCCACGGCTACATCAACAAGCTCCAAAGCCTCTGGTCCAACCTCCAGTCCCTCATCGACCCACAGGACTTCAAGACCGCGCTCATCATCTTCCTCGGAGACTACTGCGACCGCGGGCCACACACCCGCCAGGTAATCGACTTCCTCCTTAGCCTGCCTTCCACGTACCCGGACCAGACCCACGTGTTCCTCTCCGGCAACCACGACCTCGCTTTCGCCGCGTTCGTCAGAGTCCTGCCTCGGCCTCTGGATGAGGGGTTCGAGTTCTCGGAGGCGTGGAAGGAGTACGAGGGGAACAAGGAGCGAGAAGGGTGGTTCGAGGGAAATGGGTACGAGGATATGCACTTGCAAGGGAGAAGGTGGGGTGGGACTATCAAGGTTAGGTTCAATGAGGCTAAGGGGACGGAGTACAAGGGCTCGATCTACGACGCTGGGCCTACTTTTGAGTCCTACGGTGTTCCTCATGGGTCTGCTGGTACTGGGCCTGATTTTGTTTCTTGAAAGACAAAAGTTGTTTGATTTTATTGGTTGTGGTATTTTGGTGTTTGATTTGTTTGATTCAGTGGGATGATGGGTAGTTCTGTTTTTGGGTAATTGTTGGTACTCGTGTTTGATTAGTAGTTTTCGTGTGTAATAATTGCTGCTGTTGTTTCTGTGCTAAATTTCTGAACTTAATTGTGGGCAGATTTGGTTAAGGCAGTTCCTGATGAGCACAAGAAGTTTCTTGCTGATTTGGTTTGGGTGCACGAAGAGGTCAGGCTCGTTTTGGTTGCACTTCTCTTTCTTTTTTATACTATGAGAAGGAAATTATTAGTTTATAACCAGTTGGTTCACTTTCCTGTTCCTTCCATGTTCAAGAACAATGTTTGATAAGCCTATTTTGATTGTATTGGAGAAAATGATGAATTAGTGGGCCTTGGTGATGTGCATTTTTTTTTCCAGGACGATGTCTGTATGGAAACTGAGAATGGACTCATATGTTGCAAGTTGATTGCTGTGCATGCTGGTTTAGAGAGAAACAAAAATGTCGAAGAGCAGCTGAATTTTTTGAGAGCCCGGGACACCCGAGTTCCCAAGGTAGAGGCTCTTAGCGGGAGGAAAAGTGTAAGGGATATCCCAAAGGTGATGGCTCACTATCTCTTATATCTCCTGTTTAGCTGTTTGAATTGTCTTTCTACCCCGGATTACAGCTAACCTGGGCAGCCAATTGAGAGAGGGCTCCGATAGAGTCCACGTGCCTTCCGGCTGTCCGAACACCTGCTCTAGCAGGTAGGACTATCGGAACCCTCTTTCATGTAAGGGCAGGCTGCAATTCAGTCGACAAATTGCTGCCAATACTGATCACTGACAAAGCTGGTACTTTATTATGGGATAGAGGTTCTTTTGCTCAGTCATACTTGATTAGGAAATTGGTTTTGTGGCTTCATTGAGATATAGTCGTATCATTCTTATAATATGAAACATGACTGAAGTCTATATATTTTGTATTTGGTATCTCATAGGAATTGACTGAGAATCCTATGAGATGTATTAGGATTGTGTAGCGGAAGGAAGAATGTATGTATGGGATATCCCAAAAGTGATGGCTCACTATCTCTTATATCTCATGTTCCCTCTAACAAAGTGGACTGGCATCCCTGCAATTCGTTGTTCGAGTTGTCTTTCTATCCCAGATTGAGGGCCCGATGGTACCCACGTGCCTTAACAGATTTTGGTAGTCCTAGCATCTGCTCGAACAGATAGGATCCATCGGAGCCCTCTTTCATGTAAGGGCAGGCTGAAATTCAGTTGACAAATTGCTGCCAATACTGATCACTGACAAAGCTGGTACTTTATTCTGGGATAGAGGTTCCTTTTCTCAGTCATATACTTCATTAGGAAATTGGTTTTGTGGCTTCATTAAGATATAATCATATCATTCTTATAATATGAAATGACACTGAAGTCTATATTTGGCATTTGATATATCATAGGAACTAATTGAGAATCCCACCATTGTGGTAAGTGGTCACCATGCGAAGCTTCACGTCGA
Organism: Alnus rubra; assembly: GCA_028654335.1. Taxonomy (NCBI): domain Eukaryota; kingdom Viridiplantae; phylum Streptophyta; class Magnoliopsida; order Fagales; family Betulaceae; genus Alnus; species Alnus rubra. The sequence goes on from JAJPGS010000281.1 coordinate 2,477,198, forward strand.
GGGCCTCAGGCTGATTATTGATGAAGGCGGCGGACTAGAGGAAAAACCAGTGGCAGCAATCGTGCTTCCGTCAATGAAGATCGTCCGTGATACCGATGTTTTGGCAAAATAGTTTTCAAGCTTTTGGTAAAAAATGGTCGTAATGACGTGTCTATATTGTCCGTGATACCGACGTTCTGGCAAAAGATTTTTCCAACTTTTGGTAAATGGTCATAGAAGTGTCTCTGTTCTTTCGTTCTAAATTTTGTGAAGCATATGATCAAAGGATGAAGGTCAGTACTCCTCATTTGTTGATGGAAGATGATAATACTAGACTTGTCTAGTGCTATTTTTCTGCGATGCTTGTATCATGTAATTGGTGGACTATGTTGAATGCTTAGCCATTGGAGATATGGATGATGCATGAACTTTCTGGCCAAGGACAAGTAAAAGGAACAATAAGCTTTTCTCCGTAGCGCATTATGCTTATAACTGAGACTATATCTTATTATTTAGACTAAATTGAAAAAAATTCATTCTATTTCAATTTCGAAGAAAACTTTGTCCGATTAACCACATGATTCATTGCCAAGGTAAAAAAGAAGAGGGGGAGGGTTGTAAAAAGTAGCTCTCAAGAAGAGTCAGAAGACTAGGAAAACCAGCTCTACTTTGACATACTCATACCGGATTGGATTAGGATCTCAAGCAATTTGCGGTTAATAATTATGAAAGAGTGCATATAAAATTTAGGACAAATGTTTAATAAATCCTTGAGTGCGATTTGAAATCAGTTTCTCGCTGTTTAAGAATCAAATTTTGCACCTTAAGCTAGTTGTGTTATTGAAATTAGTCATTTTTGTGATTTTTCTATCCTTTTTTTCAACTTCTATTAGTACCACGTCAGCTTTTTTGTCGCATCATCTTTATATATATTATAAATTTAAGGGTTTTAAATATTATTTTTTATTGTTAAAAAAAAAATTGAAGAAGGATTGGGGAGGGGGGCTTGGGAGGGTGGTTGGCCTACGAGCCACCCCGAGAGGTGGCCCGCGCCACCTTTGGGGTGGCTGCACGCCACGTGAGCCACCTCAAAACAAGGGGTTGCGACAAGCCACCCCCAAAGGTGGTGCTGGCCACCTCTAGGGTGTCTAGCGCGCCACCCTTGACCTATGGGGTGGCCGCGCGGCCACCTCCGGCTCATAGGGGAGGCGGCGAGCCACCCCCAAACCTATCCTCTTGGTGCGAGCCACCCCTAAATGGCTAAATCCCCCCTCCCAACCTTTTTTATTACTATTTTTTAAAAATAAAAAAGCCACCCCTAAATCTCTCCCCCCTCCCCCCTTTAATTTTTTTTCTTAAATAAAAAATAAAATGTGAAACCCTTAAATTTATAATATAATAAAAAAAATAATATTTTAAGATGATGTGACGAAAAGGCAGACGTGGCATTAGCGGGAGTTGGAAAAATTGACGGAAAAATCACAGAATAACTGATTTCAAATTCGCGACAAACTTAAGGTGCAAAAATTAATTTTTAAACTATAAAAAACTGATTTCAAATCACGTATTGACTCAAAAATTTATTAGATATTTACCCTAAAATTTACCAACAAATAGGTGGTTGGGCAACCGGCAAACCAAACCTCTAGCGCAAAAACAATCAAATGCACTTACCTCAGAAAAGCTATTGCCTATTAGCCTGATGTTTGAGTCTGGGCCTGGTTTTGGGGATATCATGCAGCCCATTGCTTGGCCTAATGGGTACGTAACGCTTCTTCTCTCTTTGACCCCAATAGGTTGTCTTGTGTCGGTTTTAGTTTCCTGATCCACAGGCCACAAGTCAAATACTAATCACAAACTTACTTAAAATATCCATTCGGACACGCCTAAATATTCTTTCCTAATGATGCAAAGGTTGCTGACATCATAAACCAGGAAGCCAACTGGTGGAACATCCCTCTCATTAAACAAATTTTCTCGGAGGAAACGGTGGAACAGATTTGCAGTATTCCCATTAACCCTCGCTCACAGGAGGATAAACTAATTTGGTTAGGAACTAAGAACAGCAGCTTCTCGGTTCGCAGTGCCTACCACCTAGACGTGGAGAGGAGGGGGAGGGGAAATTGGAGCACTTCCGCACTTCAATCTGCTATCCCTATTTGGAGAAGATTATGGAACCTTAAGCTACCCCGATACATCCTAATCTTCTTATGGAGAGCATGCAATAATATCCTTCCTACAAAATCTAATCTATACAGGAGAAAGATCGTTACTGACCAGTTTTGCCCGATGTGCAACTCTGATGCGGAATCCAACGGGCATGTGCTCTGGAGGTGCGATTCCGCCAAAGCAGTGTGGGGCTGTTGCAGAGGTCCGATTCAGAAGGCTTCGGTGGAGGCGGAGGATTTCTTCGACATTTTCGCAGCACTCTCGGACAGGTTGGGGGACAAGGACCTGGAGCTCTTTGGGACGATCGCTTACAAAATTTGGGCCCGGCGCAACAGGGTGGTTTTTGGGGGTTCTATTCTGCCACCTCCTCTCCTGATCAAAGATGCCACTGACTTGATCGAAGACTTCAGGAAGTCCCGAGAGAGCCACTCGGTGGAAGGGTCTGGGGGGCAGGCTTCGCATACCAGATGGGTGAGACCGGCGACCAACAGCATCAAGCTCAATTGGGATGCCGCGCTGGACAACCGGAAGAAAACCATGGGCATGGGCATTATCGCGAGGGATCACAGTGGGGAGGTGAAGGCGGCCATGTGCGATGTCATCCCCTATATCAGGGACCCAATTGTGGCAGAAACCCTAGCGGCATGTCGTGCCGTGCAATTCGCCCATGACATTGGCGCCCAATCGGTGGAGCTGGAGGGCGACGCCCGCGAGGTCATCCTGGCTTTGGGGAATTCTACGGAGTCCGATTCCATCGTTGGGAACTTGGTCCGTGAAGCCAAACGGAAGCTTGAGGATTTCCCTTTCTGGAGAGTCTCTCATGTGAGACGAGATGGAAATAGGGCAGCACATGCTTTGGCAAAATTTGCTACTTCTCAACAGTCTCATTATGTTTGGTTTAATTCCTGCCCCAGTTGGTTGTTGAGCATTGTAATTGCGGATTCTCATTAATGGAATTTACTGTTTCCCCTCAAACAAAAAAAAAAAAAAAAAAACTTACTTAAAATATATACACCCTCTCAAACTACCACTTAATTATTAATGTTCCTTAAATTATCAATTATGTCAATCTCCTTCCTAAGATCATTCTTAGTGATTCATACTCATAGCAGCTTCACCATTTTAACTAACTAATATCACTATTTCATTTAAATAATATTTTTTTTAAATGAAAATTATATGTGATGCATGGAACACAAAAAAAAAAAGTGATAGAGATAAAATTTTAATTTTTTTTTTTATTACTTCGGTGAGCGAACAATGTTTGTGAGTAGTGAGTAGTGAGTAGTGTTCACTCATCAATTTTTTTTCACAACAATGGTGAGGCTGGTGATGGCTCATTTTGGACAGTTTCAACAAATTGACTTACAAAAAATTATTGTAATGTGTCTATTAAGAATGTTCTAAACTACTAAAACAATGTCAATGTTTCTGCAAGGCCAACAAAAGATAAAAATGATCTTAAATTTTTTTAATAAGATAAAAATATTCTTATTTTATTTTTTTATTTTTTTAAAAAAGCAAAATAGTTTTCGAAATTTACAAAACTAACCCATCAATGTCGATTGCTTTATTGGAATATGAATATTTTGTTTAAGATACCTTTTGATTTTGACAGGGGATGGTATATTCGTTCGTGGTGTGATATTAACGAATGAGAGGGGAGCTAATTTCGCAGCCCACGTGCCTCGTTTCCGAGGACAAGTAAGCGTGAGATAAGCAATTTCCTTCTCAATTATTCAGGGGTAGTTCTCGACCTTTCCGGTCACGCTCGTGGTTTTCAGCAATTGGATGCTGGTGACTAATCTAATCGCAAGGATATGCGATACTTCTTTTGGCCAGGCCAGGATCCCCGTGAAATAAGGGATTGATTGAGATCCTATGTAATTTTTACTTTTTTTTTGGACGAATTATTTAATTTTGTTTGGATGAATTTAATCCAAATGATGCATGGAGTTTGGAGTTTTTTGGTTTATGAACCATTCAAAGTGGGTGGCTCTCGGCCACTCAAAAAAGCTGTTTTTGACTTAAAAACAAAAATAAAAATAAAAATAAAATAAAAAACTTTTTTTGGGTTCTTTTTGAAAAGTAATTTTCATTTTTAAGAATTAAAAAAAAGAAAAAAAGATAAAGAGATATACTATTTTGGAAAACCTCTTGTTGTATTCTTTTCAATTACAAATGATGGAATAACCTCTTATTGCTATTATTTTCAACAACAAATGATGGAATCCCCCCGTTTCGTTAAATAAAAATTGAAAATTGAAATGTTACATTATTTTTTTCACACATGTCAAAGTGATGGGAAGAAATAACATATTTTATAATACAAATTTTCGTGAAGTTGATCATTATGAGTGTCGTGACAAATTGAATTGGGAAGTCCAATGGCAAAACAAAACGAGAAATGCTCTACTTTTTAAATTTTTATTCTTAAAAGTAGTTTTCAAATGATGTGTCATTATTCTATAAAATGATAATACATTTTTTAAAATAGTAGATCTTATTCATGATTGATATATCATTTAAAAATTAACTTTTGTAAAAAAAATTGGGTAAGTCTCAAAGAAAAGGAATTCATTAGCTCGTTCTTTAGTTCAAATTGCTGAACCGACAGAACTCATAAAAATCATTCCAACAAGCTCTCCAAGAAATTTCATGGATCCTATAAGAATTTAGAAATCCAATACTTTGACGGGGAAATGTATTAAAGTTGATGATATGAAAATAAAATCAGTAATTAAATAAGCACTTGTAAAAAAAGAAAAAAGAAAAAAGAATTAATTTTAACTGCCACGTTATTTTCATAAACAATTATTAAGAGTCGGTTTGAGTTTACGATTTTAAAAGTGCGATTTAAAACTAGTGATTTTAAAATGTGAGATTTGAAAATGTAATTTTTAAAAACGCAGCATTTAGTAAAATCGTAATTTAACATTTAAAATTACATGTTAGCATTTAAAATTTTGCATCTTAAAAAAAAATGCAATTTGAAAATGTATATTATCTACGAAATTACACGCTCCCGGGGAAATATAATTATTCTTGATCCATGCTGTAAGTATTGCAATAGTTGATGTCGATAGTTGATGCTGAGATGGTAACATTAGATTGGTTAATTGGTAACAAATTTTCACCGTAACCACGGTCCACGGATGAGCATCGATCGCAAAAAAGCGCCTTTTTTGAGTTTTTTTCTCACGCTTCCACCAAGTATCAACCGCACGTTCACAACCTTTCGTTTCTGATCTTCAACGACAAAGAGCCGACGTGGCGTGCCACGGGGAGAGCCAACCCCAGCAGGGAGCGATGGACGATGGAGAATTCGTCTTGGTAGGTCCCACCCACCTCCTCCCCCATGCAACTCTCAACTGCACACGTAGGCACCTGTTTCTCTGTTCACGCTTCCCTCGGCGCCTTCCACTCAAACACTCACTCACATACACACACGGAGTCTCTCTCACACTCAGTGGAGAGTCTAGATCTGTGTCTCGGTATTCCAAAAGCTGTAGAAAATGATCTACACGATCTCAGGTATACGATTCCCTGCGGCTCCATCAACGTGCAAGTGGTCGCGATCGGGCTCCTATGGCAGTCGGAGCACAAATCGGTCACTCTTGCTGAAGAAGGACTCGTTTTCTCGTAATATAACCATCTCTATGATTCTATGAACCTTCTCAATTTCTTTCTATTTGTTGCTTGTTTTTTTCTCGGAGCTTGGGAGTCTGTTTCATATGCTCAATGAGTATATGTTGAGGATGGTGTGCTACCAATAGTAGCTTTAACCATGCACACATTCTCACACATGGACATAGGTGTATATATTAGATTGAGGGGTTTCTGGTATATGAGAGCCCTGTTTTGTTTCGGCCTTCGCAATTGCTATCAGTGCTGGGATCATGTGAGTGTCCGAGAGGTCTAATTTCCAGTGCGGAGTTTGATTCGGAAAATAGAAGGAATAGAAGTAAAACGGACTTCCTGATTGCTCCAGAAGAAAGTTTAATTTTATGGATACTCAGAAGAAGATATATTCAAATCATCACAAATAACTTGCAGCAACTGTGTGGAGGCATTGCCTTTGAAATGAATCGCTTTGTCTTTAACCAGTATTTTATATTTATGTTCAGCTGATGACTGTATATTTGCAATCAGTTCCTGTTATCATTTATATAAAACTAATTTGATGACTGTTTACAGGGATGATCTTTGCTGGAATGTCTTCTTCCGATTCTGACTCCTCATCATTAGCCGTTGCTGCATCTAATAAAATCCTTGTTCCTGGCGGTCAAGGAGATGGCTCTTTGTCCTCGACAGATCAGTTGGAAAATCCCGAAACAGTTTTGGAAGATTCTCAGGTATGTGTGTGTACGCCCCAATGTATACTTAAATTCATATATGCAGTTCTGTATATCTTCATTGAAGCAGACTTTCTTGTGTTTGTGGTTTTAATGTCTTATATATGCTGTAGAAATAAATGACTGATTGGTCTCAGAAATTTATTGAAGAGTAATGCACGCTAGATTGGGTTTTGGCAGACCTCAGTCCAGAATTATTAGATGATTATTACCGGGGACATTTTAAAACAAAATAATCAGCAGCATGTAGAGTTGTCGGACTTGAATATAATGGAGGAAAAATGCTACCACCAAGGCGTCATAAGTCTGGTGAAGAATCAGTCGAACATCTATGGCTTCATTACTCTGTTGCTCAAGACTTGTTGTCTTCCGCCATCTCTTTGTTTGGAGTTCAATTGGTGATGCCTTTGCATGTTATTGATGTGTGTGTGCGTGTGTTTTGTTCAAATTAAGGGCTTTTAGGAAGGCATAGTAATGGACCAATATGGAATGCTACTCCTCTATGTATAATGTCTGGGAGAGGAAAAACAGGACCTTTAATAGTATTGAGGTTTCTACAATTCGGCATAAGTCTTTAATTTTTGAGATCATTGTCTGAGTGGATGCCTGCTTTTGATGCATCTAGCTTTCTTCTTTTTAGATTTTATAGACTTGCTGAGTTTTGCATGATTATTTTGGTGAATCATTTGTATAAATTCTGTATAATCAAGGTCTCGTTTTTCTAATAAAACTTAAATACTTATCCAAAAAAAAAAAATATTCAAGTGTGTTGATAACAGTTTGATTGAAAAAATAGGATCCTCCGAGCAAGGGTTTTGGCCTAGTTAGTTCTAACAATCAACAATGACATTTTTTGGAAATTTTCTTCTTGAACAACCATTAGTTGCTTGGAAATGAACACATAATGCACCGTGGCATGTGGGAACATAATCATCAAACTCAAGAAACTCCTATAAGACCTAGGAAAATTCTAAGAATTATTGGAAAACTGAGGTAAAACTCTTGTTGGAGTACTCTTATTGAGAAAACTGATTACAATGAACAATTGGTTAGCCAAGCCGGCCTTATTGTGCTTAAATAGAATGGATACAGCCCTAAAAGCAAAAATTAGAAAACTAGCGTCTATTAAAAATAAACACATCTAAACTTTTGTAAGCTCGCTCAGTCTCTCTGAGCTCCTCTTTCTCTCTTTTTAGGATTGAACTTCTAAAGACTCTTGTATTTCTTTCTGATACCCCTTCCATCAACCCTTTTCTCCATCACCTTTCATTTTCCTGTCTTTCTTCATGGATCCATCTCAAGCAGCTCTTCAAGCGCTAATTGTAGAAACGGAAGCCCTTGGATGGGATTTTCCCAAACTAGATGTCATTAAGAAGCTCCTCCTAACCAAGAAGCTTTTGCTCTTATATGTAAACTACTAGCCTTAAAACCCATAAACTCACAGCTGGTTCAAGCTACTCTAGTTGCAGCTTGGAATTTTGCTGCTCCTCTAGCTATTAAAGTTCTTGCTCCCAACAAGTTTTTAATCGGAGTTCCCCTCCAAGACCACCTTGATCGCATCCTTCATCAAGGTCCTTAGAACATCAGAGGATCTTTACTTCTACTTCATCCTTGGTCTCCAGATCTCGCAATTGATGAAATTGTGCTGCATCTTTGTCCCTTCTGGATACAGGTGCATGGGCTAGCTCAACAAAATGTGACAGCTCGTAATACTATCATGATTGGGAAGGCTCTGGGATCTCTCTTGGAGGTAGATGATCTAGATAATTCGGGTCTTATTTGCCGTCAACACCTCCGTTTCAGAGTTGAACTGAATACTTCTCTTCCATTGGTCCCTGGTTTCAATCTTCCTCAACCTGATAAAGAACCATTTTGGATTAGCTTCAGGTATGAAAGGCTTGGTGATTACTGTACGTTGTGTGGTCTCATTGGGCACAAAAAACCCAGTTGTCCAAATCCTCCACAACCGTATCCTCTTGCCAAATACAATATCCCTCTTCAAGCCTCTTCTTTCTCCAGTCTCAGGAATGTTTCATTTTCTTTACGGGAAGACTCTGATTCCGGTATCTCATTGGATGGTACAGCTCATTCTCGATCTGAAGCTCACTCAAGCTCCTCTCATGGCATCGAGTCAACTCATCTCCAGCTGGTTCCTCGAGTCACTCTGTCCCAGATGTCAGAACACGTGGCATTACCCCCTTCAACTCAAGTACAATCCAACCTCTCTCTATCACTCAAGTGTCTGACCATCATCATGCATCACTTGCATCAACAATTCACAAATCAAGTGGCTCTTTTGCAGCCACGTCGCAAATAGTTAGTGGAAGTTCTCCAACTCAAGTGAGATATTCATCTCACGACAAAGGTAAATCCCCCCTAGTCCCCATGCAATCTCTTCCTTTCCCACAATCTTATCCTTCCATTAATGCTCCAGATTTTCCTACCTCTTGCATTTACGGAAATACCCACCCTTCTCTCATGGACTCAACCATTACTAATATACAAGGAATTACAAGCAACCCAACCCTTCTCCACCTAGCCCATTTCACTGATTTTCTGTCATCCTGGGCCCAACCTAAAATACACGGCCCAACCCAATTTACAAGGTCTCCATTCCAATCTCAACCCTCCTATGAACCCATCATTCTCCCTCCTGACAACCGAACCCATCTCATTTCCCCTTCTTTCACAAGCCCACATCGACAACCCTTTAAAAAAACACCACGCTCCTCACCAAAACTTACCTGTTTCCATCCTTAATTCACCAATGCCACTAACCCATCCTCTCCTCCCCTTCCCTCTGTTACTTTCCCCACTCCCCCAACACCCTCTCCTCCTCCTTCTCCAGATATATGCCAACCCTCATCTGCAAAAAAAAAGAGGTTGGTTTGATGCTGATGATATACCCCTTGCCATTCTCAAGAAATACAAAGTTCCAAAGAACTCCTCTGAATCTATTTCGAATATGGAACTTGCTGCTCTATCCTTGACATCCTTGAAAGGTTCTGCCCCTCCTTTGCGTCCAATGGGTTCCTTCTTAGCTAGCTCACTGCCAATACCTCTGAGAATCTTTGGATAGCCAACTAATAGGCCCTTGGTCCCAGTTCCTCAACTCTCTCTCCCGCAAGTCTCTTTGGATCAACCTGGGATCACTCACACCTCTCTTCCTCATGAGGCTGTGTTATGTACCTGGGGCATGTGATAAGGGTATTGTTGGAATTCTATTTATGCCATCTTTAATAGAATAATTAGGTTAGGGTTTTAAATAAGGTAATAGTCGAATTGTTACTTGGAAAGAATAAGAGAATATTATTATTAGGAAAATAAGGAGTCTTGCTCATAAAGCAAGAATCCCTAGATTAAGGGAAGTATATCCCATTATGTTAGGTTTTTATGAGGAAGGGAATAAATGAATTATTTATTCCATTAGGGTTAGTAATATTTATGTAATATTTATTTAATTATTGTTTCCGTAATTCAAGCTTTGTAACCCTATAAATAGGGTATTGAATAATGAAATAATATCAAGAAGAAAAATTATAAAAACAACTCTAGCAGTTGCTTTGGGAGTTTTTTAGGGTTTCTCGAATAACCCTAACTTTAGGAGGCCCAGGGTACCTCGAATACCCTACTATCCCACGCACTTTCCCATCCAAATTACCATCGTCCATCCCCCGTTATGGAGGACCGTAACAAGCTGCAACTACCATGGCTGATATGGTATCTTCTCCAAGGATTTTTTGAAGGTTCTTTCAAGCTGCAAGGGGACAAAGACTCTTTAATCCAGCTGTGTACGATTCCGAAATGGAATCTCAATCTTTGGCCAACACTGAAGAAAAGGGGGCGTACCAGTTTGGTCCTCCTCCCCATCAATGAAGATATTAGCTTGGAATTGTAGAGGGTTAGCCCGTGCCTCTACAATTCGCAGCTTTAGGGAAAAGGTTAGAAAACACTCTCCTGATTTTTTGTTTCTCTCTGAAACTAAAATTCCTCCTCATGATGCTTGTATTATCCTGAATAGACTGGGTTTCTTTTTGATGGCTCATGCTCGTCCTGTTGGTATTAAATGAGGTCTTTTGTTAGCATGGCGTAATGGTGTAAAACTTGAGTGTTTTCTGACTAATGTTAATACAATAACTGCTTGGTGTTATTCTGATCCCCCCAATCACCCGTGGATGCTTTCTTGTATTTATGGTTCTCCTTATGCTTCTAACAAGTTACATTTATGGGAAAATATTACGAAAATTGGTACTAATTATACTAGACCTTGGTTGTGCATTGGTGATTTCAATATGATTTTAAATCAAATAGAAAAAATGGATGGATTGCCCAATGCTTGCTCGTCTCAAGATTTCTTCAGAACCTTTTTGAATTTATTTGGTATGGTTGATTTAGGCTTTTTTGGAAACCCATTTACCTGGTCTAATCATAGGGAAGGCATAAGTCTTATTAAACAACGTTTGGACCGAGGTATAGCCTCCACTCAATGGATCTATCTCTTCCCTTTCTTCTCTATCCTTCATCTCCCAGCTCTTAGCTCGGACCATAATCTGATTATTCTAGATATTGCTACACCTAATCTTCATCTACCAAGACCATTTAGATTTGAAGAATTCTGGACAAAGCACCCAGACTGTAGATCAACTATTCTGGCAGCATGGGATTCTTATATTACTGGCTCCCCTGCTTATATTTTGTCTCGGAAATTGAAATCCACTAAAGCTGCTTTAAAGATTTGGAATAATCTTTCTTTTGGAAATATTCAGCATAAAATCAACTCTCTCTCTAATCAGATTGACATTGTTCAAAATTCTAGTAATTTCTCTTAACCGTATCAAGATGATCTTGTTCTCAGAAAAGCTTTGGATGATCTTTATCTTCAAGAAGAAATCTTATGGAAAAATAAATCTGGAGAAACTTGGCTTACTTGCAAGGATTTGAATACAAAGTTTTTCCACTACCTAATGGAGCGTGGATCTCTGATAGACCAACAATTGGTACCCGTTTGAGCAATCATTTTAAATCATTATTCTGTTTCTCGAAACCTGGTATTTCTGGTGAATTGCTCAGTATCTTCTGAAGAAAACATTTCTCTATGCTCCATCCCCTCTGAGAAGGAAATTTTTGATGCTTTAGTCAGTATTGGCTCTACTAAAGCCCCAGGACCGGATGGCTTTACAGCTTTATTTTATCATAAATTCTGGAGCATTGTCAAAATGGTGGTTCTGAATTGTGTATGGAATTTCTTCCGAAAGAATCATCTATTGAAGGAACAAAACCACACATTTATTGCTCTTATTCCCAAACAACTGGGTCCATTCTCGGTCAATCATTTCAAACCAATTAGCCTATGCAATATAATCTACAAGATTATTTCTAAGATTTTGGCAAACAGGTTCAGAAGTCTTTTGCATCACTTATCTCCCCTTATCAATCTGCATTTGTCCCTTCCAGTTCAAGATAATTCAATATTAGCATATGAACTCCTCCATTCTCTTAAATCCAAACAAGGAAGACGGGGTCTTATGGCTATCAAAATTGATATGGAAAAAGCTTTTGTCCAAATGGCATGGGATTTCTTATTATCCATCATGTTAAAACTAGGTTTTCACCTTATCTGGATAGATTGGATTCGTATTTGTATTTTGTCGACTTCTTTTTCCATCCTTATTAATGGATCTCACTTCGGATTTTTCACTCCTACTCAAGGACTTCGTCAAGAGGATCCTCTATCTCCCTTCTTGTTTATACTTGGTACAGAAGTTTTGTTGAGACTATTCAATCAGCAAGAATCTATTGGTCTTCTCAAGGGCATCAAAATAGCCAAAAATTGTCGTCCCATTACATATCTTCTATTTGCAAATGATCTCATCATCTTCGCAAAGGCTACATCTTCAGAGGCAAATGTCATTAAATCATGTCTGGATTCCTATTGCAGCTGGTCAGGAAAAAAAGTGAATGCTGATAAGTCCTCGATTCTCTTTAGCAAAAATACTATAGCTTCATCCATCAATAGCATCAAAGGTGTTATTCCCTATAAACCTACCTCATCAGCCTCATATTATCTTGGACTTCCCTTTATCATTGGGAAATAAAAAAAAAAGAAGCGTTTCAACCTATTTTGGATAAGGTTTTATAAAAAATAAATGGACGGCGTGCAAAAATTATGTTTCAAGCTGGAGGACTGTTCTTATCAAAGCAACTGCTACAACAATTCCAAATTATGTGATGAGTACCTTTATTCTTCCAGTTTCAATTTGCAAAACCCTAGATAGAAACTTCAAAAATTTATGGTGCGGCTTTCCAAGTGAAAAATCTCGGAATCTCTTTCTCAAATCTTGGAAATCCATTTGTATTCCTTGAAATCAGGGAGGATTGGGACTTCATAGTATGAAAGCCACCAACTTAGCTCTCATTGCGAAACTGGGTTGGAAAATTCTCAACAATTCTGATAATATGTGGGTCCAACAACTACAAAGGAAATATATCAGATATGGAACCTTTTTCTCATCCCCCTCTTCTCAATCTACATCTTGGCTTTGGAAGGGCATTCAGAATTGTAAATCTCTACTTATCTCGGATGCTTGCTTGCAAGTCTCAAAGACCTCAGATTTCCCTATATGGGCCACTGCCTGGATTCCAACCATTCCCTCATTAACCATCTCCGAAATTTCCTCACAATAAGAATTTTCCAGCACTACTTATTTCGGTTTTAATTATCCCCGGGACTACACAATGGAATTTGTTGGCATTAAATTCTGTATTTGATACCACATCTGCTTGAGAAATTTCCCATATTCTTATCTCTACAGAGTCCAAGCCGAGTTTTATTTGGACTCCCTCATGTTCAGGTCGTTTCACAACTAACTCAGCCTATCTTGCTATTTTGGATAACAACTTTTCAGCTACAATATCTCCAATCTCTACTTCCTTATGGAAAGACATCTGGAAACTGAAATTAAATGATAGACTCAGACTTTTTATCTGGAAAATTGCTTGGAATATTCTTCCAACAAAGGCTTGACTAAATTCCATAATCCCCTCTTTGGACTCTGATGCAACTTGTCTTCTTTGCAAAGTAGGGGAAGATTCACTTCAACATTTATTCTTCAATTGTGTCTTTGCTAGAGTGGTATGGTGCAACTCTTTCTGGCCGCTTGACTCCACAACTCTGGATTTCTCTAATATGCTGGATTGGATCAAAATTATTATTTCTCCTGGTTCTACCCAACAAATCCCAAAGGTTGATCACCATCGTTTCCAAATATTTGCAGTAGTTACTTGTGATTTTCTTTAGTTCTATCGCAACAAGGCTTTCCACAATGGTATCTCCTATGATGCTCTCCAAGTCTCATGGAATATAAATAAAAATTTCTTGAGCATTCTATAGCCTGGAATCATCTATCCAGCCCCCCTGTAGAAAAATAGCTCCGACCTCCGTCTAATTGGTACAATATCAACTTTGATACAGCCATTAGAGACTCTTTCTTGGCTCAAGCGGTTGTTTGTTGTAATCATAATGGTCATATTATCAGAATGATTTCTCAAATTAGCCCCAAATGTCACCAAACATGGGTGAAGCCTTAGCTGCTCGTCTTGCTACATCGTTGGCATCTTCTCTTCATCTCAAATGGTTTATCCTGGAAGGAGACTCACAAGTAGTTATATTGGCTCTTCAAAAGCCCAATGTAGCCCAAGATTGGCGAATCTCCTCTACTATTTATAATATTATCGACTCTATCCCAACTAATTCTTCATGATTAGCCCGGAAAGTCAAGAGAAGTGCAAACTTCTGTGCTTATTCTGTGGCACATTGGGCTGCAACCAAATTTAACTCTGTCAGCATTCTCATCAATCCTCCTCCTATCCCTTCTATCCCGATTGTTAGCGGTAAAGATCCTCTGTAGGCTTGTTTAGATCTAGCTTTAGCTTTAATTTTAGCTTTTGTTTAAGCTTTATTTTAGGTTTAGCTTCTGTTTGTTGTTTCTTATGTATCTACAAAATAAATAAACGCATCTCGCTTGAGCGATTATCGCGTGAGATTGCTGTTCCGTGATTAGTCGCGTTCTTGCTCGAGTCAGGTCAATCGAACATCAAACGAACTTTCTATTTGCCTCCCGTAGAGCTTGAGCAACCAACGGGCGAAGATCGCCCGAAAGTCTGCCTTAATCTCGCTCGTGTGATCATCGAGTGAGGGTCATACGAACTCTCGGATATTTGCAGAATCGCAGGCCAGCCCCCCTGAAGCTTTTTCTTTTGCTCAAACCTTTCCATGAAGCCATGTGCAAGTTGGGTTGCATCAGTGCATCCTTTTCAATCTGAAACTGATTGCTGCACTAATGGCAAGGAATATTGTAATAATCAGTGAAATGAGGGCAGCCAAATGCAAGAAAAGATGGTTTTGCAGAAAATGTGGCCCTTGCATGTAATTGCTTTCTTGGCTCACCCCCCCCCCCCCCCCCCCAAAAAAAAAAAAAAAGAAAGGAAAAGAAATAATTACTGAAAGTAAGGCAATCCATCAACTGAATGCAGATGGGCAAGGCATCATTAGTGACATTATTAGAATGAGAAAGACAATGAAGATGAGGTTAGGAAAATTGAAGGGAGTATCGTCCTAGCTTATTCTAAAATAGAATGTCCAAGCTGAACCCTATGGTGTACTTTATTTATTTGCCTATATATTATTTAGTATTGTGAAGTTTTTGAAATCATAGAGTAGTTGGGATCTAGTTATTCCTATTTTGATTTGGAGTTTGTTATGGTACATCTTTTCTTGGGATTCGGTCATGGTGAAACTAAATCGGTAGATGTTCTCTATGTCAACATATTTACAATATATAACATTTACATGGATTAATCAAATTTATTCCAGTTCTGTATTAATTATATTTTCTAGCCTTATATCTTTTATGGTCATTGTCTTCCTAATGCTCAAAACAAAGTCAATTTTTGTTTACAATCTTTTTTTTTGATAAGTAAGAATTCATTAAAAAGCGCAGAGGGGCGCAACCCTAGTACACAGGAAGTATACAAAAGTGCCCCTAAACAGAGGAAAGGAAAGAACAAGAAAGTAAAAAGTCAGCGAACAACAAACTACCCGGGCTATGTGCCGACACCCAAAGATATAACAAATTAAGCACCTTTCTACAAATAGCCCCGACTGAAAACTCCACATCCTCAAAAAGCCTAGAATTTCTCTCACGCCACAAGCCCCACAAAACACATAAAGGAACTTGCTTCCATATACGAAAAACAGGACCACGACCCAGCAAAGTGCCCCAACTCAATAAATCCACGACACTACTAGGCATAACCCACTCCACCCCAAACAAGCTATAAAAAAAACTCCAAACAACCCGTGCCACATCACAATGAAGAAGAAGGTGATCAACGGACTCCCCATGCTTTTTACACATAACACACCACTCAACCACCACAATACCACGCCTACGTAAATTGTCATGAGTTAAGATCTTTCCTAAAGCCGCTGTCCAAACAAAGAACGCCACCCGCTTCGGAGCTTTAACACGCCATATACCCTTCCAAGGAAAAGAGACCGCCTCGTGACAAACTAAAGCTTTGTAGAAAGTCTTCACTTCAAAATTCCTCCTCTTGGAAGGATTCCACACCACCCTATCAACCTCCACAACAAACTACCCGGGCTATGTGCCGACACCCAAAGATATAACAAATTAAGCACCTTTCTACAAATAGCCCCGACTGAAAACTCCACATCCTCAAAAAGCCTAGAATTTCTCTCACGCCACAAGCCCCACAAAACACATAAAGGAACTTGCTTCCATATACGAAAAACAGGACCACGACCCAGCAAAGTGCCCCAACTCAATAAATCCACGACACTACTAGGCATAACCCACTCCACCCCAAACAAGCTATAAAAAAAACTCCAAACAACCCGTGCCACATCACAATGAAGAAGAAGGTGATCAACGGACTCCCCATGCTTTTTACACATAACACACCACTCAACCACCACAATACCACGCCTACGTAAATTGTCATGAGTTAAGATCTTTCCTAAAGCCGCTGTCCAAACAAAGAACGCCACCCGCTTCGGAGCTTTAACACGCCATATACCCTTCCAAGGAAAAGAGACCGCCTCGTGACAAACTAAAGCTTTGTAGAAAGTCTTCACTTCAAAATTCCTCTCTTGGAAGGATTCCACACCACCCTATCAACCTCCCCATGCCGAACCCGTGTAGAGTATAACTGATCAAAGAAGGACATCATCATCTCCACCTCCCAATCCTGAGCATAGCGCGTAAAGAGAACATTCCAATGAACCACGCCTCCAACCACAGACAAATTATCCACCACCCAAGTATCAGGAGAACGTGCAATAGAGTACAAAGCTGGAAAACAGAGCTTGAGAAGCTTGTCCCCACACCAAAGATCATGCCAAAAGCGAATATGAGACCCATCTCCCACCTCAAAATGCAAAAACTTGGCAACACTATCCCACCCCCTTCGAATAAACTTCCAAACACTAACACCATAAGGCCCCGTAACCGGTAAAGAACACCAACCTCCCCTCACACTCCCGTACTTCACCTCAATCACCGATCTCCACAAAGCATCACGCTCTTGAGAGAACCTCCAAATCCACTTCCCCAATAAGGCTTGATTAAAATTAATAACATTACGAACACCCAGTCCACCAGCCTTAATTGGAGTACAGACTCGATTCCAATTGACTAAATGAAATTTAGTCTCATCACCCAAACCACTCCACAGAAACTCCCTTTGAAGCCGCTCCATTTGTTTACAATCTTAACCTACTTTAGTTAATTGTGTTATGTCTTGATGATCTTTTTTAGGTATTGCATGATGTAGATGGTCCAACTATTGAAGTTGACAAGAAGCTCAAGGATGAAGAGAAGCTTGTAGAACAAACTAGTGGATACAATGAGGTTGATGATGAGCAAGAATCTGCTACAAGTGATGATGGTAGAGCTCAGAGTGAGGATGCATCTCCTCCTATTGATGGGACAAAGATTATCAAAAAGGATGAAGCTAGACCAAGGACCATTCCCCCACTTGGCACTGGGCAAAGGATATATGAAATAGATCCACTTCTGAATAGTCATCGTGAACATCTTGACTACCGGTGAGATGCATTTTGATCTTTTATTTATTGGTACATTGAGAAAGGAATGTCTGAGCTACTCGGGCTGGGGGCTTAAAAAAGTATAGGGTGCACAATTAGTTGCTTCAGGTTGTGCATGTTACAACTCAGGTGAACATATTGTTGATTCCTATGGTTGTTTTATTCCTGTTATATGTTTTGCTGGGTCTTCTTGCCATTGTGTTCCCTAAAAGGTGTTAGTATTCACATGGAGTTAGTATAGTCCTTCATCCTCATCGAGTACTTTTTAATTCTCTTAGGGACCTGACGTAAGTCACAAACTGAATAGGAGTGTCTATAAAACTCATTATGAAGTAGCAGACTTGCTGATTTAGTTTATGCAAAGTGTCCTTATATTTCTGTTCTTGTTCATCTGGTGTTCAACATGTAAACTGTGATTCTCTAAAGCAATACCAAGGGAAATGTTTTTAACTAGATAATTTTATTTTATTTAGGCTTTCTGAGCCTCACCTTAACATCGTATTTTAATCTATAAATTCACCAGAATGTAGGCTAGGTTTCAAGGCACCCAGATAGTTCTCACCTCTTCTGAGTCACCTAATTGTATTACTAGTCATTTGCTTCTTGTGTTGTTCGTGTTTCTCTTGCACTAGCTTTAATAGCTTAAGTGGCAAGGTAGATCAAATTGTACCTGGAGAATATTCCGAGGATCAAACACGGATGTGCAACCAAGGACCATCTGAATTGCAGCTGGAAGCTTAAGAAAAAGTGTTACCTTTACTAATCACTCTCCCTGAGAAAAGACCCAAAGCTGTAAATGACGATTCCATTCTTAATTTCAAGTGTGATTGATAGGTCTTCTGGTTTATTTATGTCAAGACTCAAGACTAGAGGGTTATTGCTACCTAATGCTTTTTGCTGTTTTTAGTTAATTAAACGGTTGTTTGATTATGTTTCTTTTGTTTTTACCCTATATTCTTTGACATGCTTGATTTTTAACTTATTATATGCTATTTATATTTATCAATTACAGTTATCGACAATACAAAAGACTACGTGAGGAAATTGACAAGCATGAAGGTGGTTTGGAGGTGTTTTCTCGTGGTTATGAAAAATTTGGTTTCACGCGCAGGTATTACTAGATACCCTTTTTGGGAGGTTGACTGTTTCTGTCTTCTATGTCCTGAATAAAGTAGTTCCCGTATTGTGCGCATTACTCTTGTTTGAATGCAAAGAGAAGAAGAAGAAAGTATACCCAAACCTATAATTAATTAGGAGATGAAACAAATATATTCATGACATGGAGAAGAACAAAGAAAATCCCATGATTTGGTTTAGTATTTGTATTACAAACCTCTCTTTCTATTTTCTAGTGTTGTGAAATTAGGGTTCTTTAGTTGATTGTTTACAAACTCATTAGCTGGCTTGAAGATGGTTGATGATCACCAATCTCGTGGTTGCTTAGACTCACTTAAGCATGATTAGTGTTTTAAAATGCATCTTTAGGTCCAAGTATTAGGAATGCGACAAAAGTTTGGCTCTGTCTCTACTATAAAAGATTGGGGCCTGAGATTGCTCCAGGATCCTTCTTGTGATTGATTCACATAGGGGGGATAAAACTCCTAATTAATAATCATTTTGGGTTTAGATAGATTAGTATGCCTCTTCTAGGTTCAACAAAAGATTGGTAAGTAGAATGATGTATTATGCATGCAAGCAGGCCTTTGGCAGAAAACATAGCCAAACTTTTTTTTTTTTTTTTGGTGATACCCTATTTTCCTCATCACAGTGTAGCACTCTCGTATATTGATAGGATCCCCATAATATTCCTATAATATTTCCTTAATATTCTCCCATAATTATAGTTATTGCATATTATTGCAATATCTCTTTTTTAGGAATTATTCTATAATAATTGCATGATCCCAATCTTCTCATTTGTAGGTGATTCTGCAATAATTATTTTCCTAGAATAAGCTGCAATCCTTTCTATGAAAGGATGTAGATATCGTATGGAAATTTAATCAAAGGAAACATCACTTTCTTTATGCAACAATTGTTAGTTGATCCACTCGATAGTTGATACGATTGATTTTATCTGTTTATTTTCTGATTTTCAAGCGATAAAAACTCTCAAGTTTCTATCATTTGGTATCAGAGCCATTCGATATCCAGAGTTTTTATTCATTTTTCCTGCCATTAGAAAAAAAAAAAAAAAAAATCAACCAAATTTGATCATGTGTGAACGCGGGTTGCTGCTGCTAGGCTTGTGGTGCGGCAGTTTCAAGTTAAAGTCGATTGGGTTGTTTTTGGTTGTTGTGGCGGGTGGTTGATGATGGTTTCTTGCACTTGGAGTTGGAGCGTTTGGGGTCGTCCGACGAAGTGGTAGTGGCAGAGACGAGGAGTGTGGTCGTGGTGATAACGTGCAGTGTTGTGCATGGTGGTTCACTTTGAACGTGGAGGAGCTGTGCGGTGGTGGTTGTGCAAGGAGGTGGCCTTTTCACTGTGGTTTGTGCACATGGTAGTGCAATGCGACGGTGGCCGCGCGAGAAGTGGAGGCCGTTCGCCGTGGCCGTGCAAAGCGGCATGGTGTGGTGGTCTATGAGGAGTGGCGAGGACCCATGATCGTGCACGGTGGAGTGGCCTGCGGCGGTGGAGCGGTTGTGGAAGAAGCAGGGTGTTTGGCTACATGTATTTTCTTTCTTATTCCTGTTTAAGGGTGTATGGATGTTCGCATTGGGTTATCTTATTTGGGAGCCAGGATATATCCTAATTTTTTGTTAGAATAGCATAACCCCGGTATAGTTCCTATTCTGGTTACTGTTTGGTTACGGGGTTAGGGTAGTCCTTATCACGGTTTTATTGTAATCCAGGAAATCTTATTTATTGTAAGGGCAAAAAAAAAAAAAGAGAAAACAAAAAAGAATAAAAGAAAATGGGAAAAAAAAAAAGGAAAGAAAAAGAAGAAGAAGAAGCAGAAGGAGGTTTTATGCCCCTGTAGCAATTCATACTTAAAAAGGAATACACCATGGTTTCTAGTAGCAATTCTTGCCAGCAAAAGGAGGTGTTATTTGAGTTGAGGTTGTTAGAATATATGGAAAATATATTATATTTTCCGTATATTCCTTATTTGGTTGATATTGTAATATTCTCTATTTACGGTGAATTGTAATCAAATCATGGGGATTTGATTACCATATTAGTATTTACTCTGAACCCTATAAATAGGGACTTTTGTATTGTAGACAGGACAAGTTAATAAGATCACAATGTAGCCCTTTGGGCTTTACCCTGTGGACGTAGGTCATAGACCGAACCACGTAAATCCCCTATCTCTTTTCTGTCTTGCTTCCGTTATTATTCCAATTATTATTCAGTCCAATTTAACATGGTATCAGAGCCACAAATCATCTAAATTAGGTTTTCTTAGTCTTTCAATTTCCTGGGTTAGTGGGTATCAAAGTATTCCTTTGGTGTTCTATTTGATTACGTCCCTGGTGGTTCGGTGTATTTTTTTCTGGCGGTTCGGTCCCTGGTGTTTGGTCGGCCGTTCCTGGGTAGCAGCAAGTCGGCTGTTTCTGTGAAGTTCTCGAACGCCGCCTCTTTTGGTTCCTTGGCAGTCCCTTTGGGTGTTTCTCGAAAATTCTGTTTCTGGGTGATTCCGTCCGGTTGGTGGTGTATTTGTGCGATTTCCGGTCTGGAGATTTCTGGTGGTCCAACAATTTCTGGATGACTACCGGCCATCTCTGTTGAGGTTGTCTCATGCAATCTA
The DNA here is from genome assembly GCA_028654335.1 of Alnus rubra. Classification (NCBI taxonomy): domain Eukaryota; kingdom Viridiplantae; phylum Streptophyta; class Magnoliopsida; order Fagales; family Betulaceae; genus Alnus; species Alnus rubra. The sequence continues at coordinate 2,498,580 of JAJPGS010000281.1, forward strand.
TGGTGGACAGAAGCATGTCCTTAGGCAGCGCTTTAGCTATCGGTGTTGTTCTGTGTTGATTCTAGGTGCGATAATTCTGGAGGGTTCTACAGTTCGGTTGCTGTCTTACTGTTCTTCTGTGGAGGGGTTGGTTCCTGTGTTTTAGTTTTCGGTTGCTGTGCGGTGAAGTTTGGTGTTCTGTGCTGTGCGAATCTGTGTGGGTCGTGGAACCTGGAGGGTTTGGTGCTGTAAGGTGTTGATGCGGTGAAACAAGGTGCGATCCTGTGGACTCGCGGAGTGCGTTCTGTGGGCGAAAAAAAAAAGAAAAAAAAAAAGGGCAGGTTTTGTGCTTCTTTGAAGGAGTTTGTCGTGAACTCCTGTGAGAATTTCTGTTTAGCGTGTTATTCTCGTGGGTATTGTGAATTTCTGGAGTGGCCTCCCGTGGCCTACTATGAGTTTCCGGTGAACGAGGAAGGATGAAATCAGTGTGTTATTCATTCCTTGGTGAGTGTCGGTGTCATGGGTGTGGATTTCTGGTGTGGATTTCTGGTCGCGTGGATCTCTCATGAATTTCTGGAGGGTCTTCTCTCTCGGTTCTGATCTCAGTTCTGGAGTGGTAGACTGGTGCAGTTCGGTGCAGTCTTATTTGCGGTTCAGCGTGTTGGTGTTATTCTGGCAGTGTGTGTAGTGTGTTTTCTGCTACGTGTGGTGCGGTGCTTCCTCCAGGAGTTGCTTAAAAAAAAAAAAAAAAAAAAAAAAAAAGAAACGAAAAGAAGTTCTGAAGCAGTAGTTTGGGTGAATCAGCGAGTGGGTTTCCGGTGGGTGCTCCTTTCTTCTGTTTGGTCGGCCGGTTCATGCGGTCCCTTGGTGTGGTGTCATTCCACGATGAGCGTGGTATCCTTGGTGTGGTATTATTCCACGGTCGTGGAATTCTTTGGTGTGGACAGGTTCCGAATGAGGAAGTCCACTTCGATTTTGGTAGTAGCCGATTCCTATCGGTGATTTCGGTAGTAGCCGATTCTGATCGGTGATTTCGGGCGTTTATCTGTTGTTCAACCGTTGCCCGACGGTTCTCGGTAGTAGTCGATTCCAATCGGCGATTTTGGTAGTAGCCGATTCTAATCGGTGATTTCGGGCGTTTATCTGTTGTTCAACCGTTGCCCGACGGTTCTCGGTAGTAGTCGATTCCAATCGGCGATTTTGGTAGTAGCCGATTCTGATCGGTGATTTCGGGTGTTTATCTGTTGTTCAGCCGTTGCCCGACGGTTCTCGGTAGTAGTCGATTCCAATCGGCGATTCTGGGTATGATCCGATTCTGATCGGTGATTCAAGGTTTTCAGGGGAAGTAGTTCATGTTCAAGGTTTCTGTTGCTCTTGGTCGTTCAGGGGGAGTAGCTCCCGTTCAGAGAAAGAAGAAGAATCAAACTCAAGATTTCAGAATCTTCTATCTTGAGTTTGAGGGGGGATGTTAGAATATATGGAAAATATATTATATTTTCCGTATATTCCTTATTTGGTTGATATTGTAATATTCTCTATTTACGGTGAATTGTAATCAAATCATGGGGATTTGATTACCATATTAGTATTTACTCTGAACCCTATAAATAGGGACTTTTGTATTGTAGACAGGACAAGTTAATAAGATCACAATGTAGCCCTTTGGGCTTTACCCTGTAGACGTAGGTCATAGACCGAACCACGTAAATCCCCTATCTCTTTTCTCTGTCTTGCTTCCGTTATTATCCCTGGAGAAGTGGAGGCCGTTCGCCGTGGCCGTGCAAAGCGGCATGGTGTGGTGGTCTATGAGGAGTGGCGAGGACCCATGATCGTGCACGGTGGAGTGGCCTGCGGCGGTGGAGCGGTTGTGGAAGAAGCAGGGTGTTTGGCTACATGTATTTTCTTTCTTATTCCTGTTTAAGGGTGTATGGATGTTCGCATTGGGTTATCTTATTTGGGAGCCAGGATATATCCTAATTTTTTGTTAGAATAGCATAACCCCGGTATAGTTCCTATTCTGGTTACTGTTTGGTTACGGGGTTAGGGTAGTCCTTATCACGGTTTTATTGTAATCCAGGAAATCTTATTTATTGTAAGGGCAAAAAAAAAAAAGAGAAAACAAAAAAGAATAAAAGAAAATGGGAAAAAAAAAAAGGAAAGAAAAAGAAGAAGAAGAAGCAGAAGGAGGTTTTATGCCCCTGTAGCAATTCATACTTAAAAAGGAATACACCATGGTTTCTAGTAGCAATTCTTGCCAGCAAAAGGAGGTGTTATTTGAGTTGAGGTTTCTCAAGCTTCTGAAAGAATTGATTGATGAGTCTATCCACCGAGCCCTAGACCGTCGAGGAGTGGATTCTAGGTCAATCGGAAATCGAGCTTCACAGGAAATCCAATCGAGAGGGGAGCAAGAGTATGGAGCTTCGCGTTTGAAATTGGAGTTCCCACGTTGGGATGGTGGACCGGAAATTTCAAAAGTGGAGATAGTGGGCCATTACACTCAAAGGGGAGGTAATCCTGTGATTTTACTAGGTTGAAGCATGCCGCTAAAAACCAACCTGGAAGGAATTTGTGGAAGGGCTCCTTGTTTGGCAAACATCAACAGTTGAGGAATACCCAAGTCGTTTTGAGCAGTTATCTAATATCACTCATAATTGGTCCGAAAGATAGTTAGTGGAGACGTTCATTGAAGGACTTCAACCAGAAATCCTAAGAGAAGTCAAGGCTCAACGATCCCAAACCATTATATCTGCCATTTCATTTGCAAGAATAGAGTATGAGAGACTTGGTGAGAAAAACCGCCAAATAATCAAAGTGGTAGATAAGCCAACGACTAACAAAGGTAGCTCATCTTCTAACACAACTTGCAAACCTCCTACCACGCAAGTGGAGTCAGTTGAGACAGGTAAAAGTTTTGGAGTTGGAATTCATTTCATCAGAATTTTCAGATGTCTTAAATATTGAAAATTGTTCCGATACTGAGAAGATCACGAATGATGGACAAAGATGATAAATTTTTAGTGAGTGCGGGGTACACAATGGATAAAGAACTAGTTGATTGTCTCTACAATTTGGTGAAGCAAGTTATGATCAAGTTTGGCAAGGCTTTATTGGAAGATATCGATTCTACTAAGTCAAACAGTTGTAGAGAGGTGTTTACTCCAAATTCTGAGGTTCGATTATATGGTGGATAATGTCGATTCAGAATTTTTCTATGGGTTCCCTTGTAAAAGTAGTACTATTAAAAAAATTCTCTCTTATTCAACTTTCATTGCGCATTATTCATGAGCCATTACCTTTAAAGGAGGACATGGTGGCTGCCATGGGATCAAGGACGGGATTGGTGACAAGTTTCATTAATAGTCAACCTTCAGGACAAGGTTGTTTTGAAGGGTGGGGGAATGGCGGGATCCTTACAATATTACCATCAAATTTCCCTCCCATAATCATAATAATTGCAAATTATTGCAATCTCTCTTTTTAGGAATTATTCTGTAATAATTGCATGATCACAATCTTCTCATTAGTGAGTGATTCTGTAATAATTATTTTCCTAGAATAAGCTGCAATCATCTCTATAAAAGGATGTAGATGTCATATGACAATCCAGTCAATGAAAACATCAATCTTTTTATGCAACAATTGGAGGTCTGGTCCCCTCGAACCAGTCGATTTATCCGTTTATTTTTTTATTTTCAAATGATAGAAACTCTTGGGTTCCTAATTCATCCAAAAAAAAAAATATCGGGTTCCTATCATATATATTTTAGATGCTCATAAATACTTCAATTCCATACATCTTCCTTCTGGATCAATTACTTGTTTATGTGCTCGTAGTCAGAACCTTCTACAGTTTTTCTCTTTCAATCAAGTTTTATTTCAGCTGCTGATTATAACCTCAACTGCTTTTCCAGTGCCACAGGTATAACTTATCGAGAGTGGGCACCTGGAGCTAAGGTTTGTTTTACCTCAGTTCTGTTTTAGGGAAAATTTATTAGCATTATTAATATCGCTAAAATTATTACTATATTACTATCTTTTTGGTTTTTAGTATTATTTGAGGCTTAATTTGGAGTCATGTTCTGCCCAGTCTCTAAGTGCCTATATTACTTAAAATGATCGGTGCTGGCATTCCTACATAGACATACACACAGAGTAGTAAAGCATAACGATTCAAACTCTTGTCATTGATACAAGAGATATCTATTCTAGATAGTAGATAGCAAGTCACTTGGGTTGCAGGATTAAACTTTGCTCATGACTACTTATCAAAAAAAAAAAAAAACTTTGCTGATTACTAAAGTCAAAGACATAGATGAGCTGATTGCAATTGTTATAGTACGTAATTTGGAGTAGTGTATTGATCCTTCTATTAAAAACATTATGATCAAGGTTAAAACTTCTAAAATCTCCATGTATATACAACTTGTGATTTAGCTTGATGTAGGTGATTGGTGTAGTTATATGAAACTTTATGTTAAAATTAGCATTTATTTATTTTTAATAAATAAAAAATTGTTAAAGATTCTCAAGTGGAGCAACCCAAGTATTTAGAGATTGTACAAAAGGGTACCCCAGAATACAAGAAAAAGAGTAGTAAAATTATAAATGAAAGGCCTAAAATTAAAAGAATCAAGAAGTCTAAGAAGGAGCCTAAAGAGGCAAAGGGTGGATGAATTAAAACCCAATGAAATGAAATCGAGCTTTTTGAGCTATTTAGCTTAGGACCCACTTTGATATATCCCATTTTGAGCTTTTTATTTTTTAATAATTTGGATGAGCATGTTAAAAGATTTCAATAAAGTTATGGATTATTAACACTTGTAAACACTATGGGTTTGTTTGTTTAGCTACAAAACATTACAGAATAATGCAAGTCACTATTCACTTTTTTTTTTTTTTTTTTTTTTACATTTTCCAATAACAATCAAAATCAAAACATTCTCACTTTTTTCACTTTTTATATCATATCAATAATTTTTTATTATTATTCAAATAAAAAAATTCACTACAATACAAAACTTTTTCACTTTTTTATACAAATTCTTTTTATTTTATATCACATCATCACTTTTTACTAATTCCAAAACTAACAACCCACTATTCTGTTCTGTTCTGTTATTTGCCAAACAAGCCCTATAATTTGGCGAGGCTTGTGTCTGCATTAACGTAATGTGGAGCGACTTATGCTATGAGATGCTCATAAATAATTTGGATGCTCTTGATATGTTCGGTTAGCATCGATTGGTTGGAAGCTGCTCTCATTCGATGAAAGTCACTTATTTCTTCTAACAATTAGTTGAATGCAGAGACGGTGTCAACTTTAAGTTGTGGTCCGTGACCATCATATTGAAGTATTAGCTTATTGTTTTCTCCTCTTACTTACAAATTATGTGATCATCAAATGCATTTTGCAGTCAGCAGCCTTGATAGGGGATTTTAACAATTGGAATCCTAATGCTGATATTATGACCCGGGTATGATGTCTTTCTTTTGCCTTTTTTAAGGATAAATTATTAACATTAGCTTTTTTTTTTATTGAATTGAAATTTTGAATTGTCCTGGCAAACATGTTTGCAGCTAATTAAGGATCTATATCTCTCATCTTTCCCTATTCCCCCCCCCCCCCCCCCCCCCCTAATTTTGTCTAACTAACGATCTGGTTGTATATGTCCCAAGTGAAACTTAGAGTAAATGCACCAATGATACCCTCACAAGCTCCTTATTAAATGATACCTGGGATGGATTTTAAGACATAGGAAATGCAGTATTACTTTAGTGAGTTAAAATAATTCCATCCCAATGTACACTTGAGGCATGATGAACCCACAACACAGAGCCATAATCCCAAAATAACTTTTATTTAATGCACTACTTAAGAAGATGCAAGGAGATGCAGTCTGCAAGTTCAAATCACTGCTCAGATTTTGGTGATAATGCCTAGAATTTGCACAATGTTTGAAAACAGATCCGTAAGGCATGGCTTGTACGAGAAGTCAGTAGAGGCAGTTCCTGTGGTTTATTGTGAATATTAATATTAGTCAACAGAAAATGGTTCAACCAGATGCAATATATGATGAAAAATTGAACTTCCAAAACTAGACTTAAATCTCTGATTAGCCTGCGATATTAGTTGGAAACTATTGCGTCAGGTTTTATTTGAAAACTTCAAAACTTATTGAAATCATTCAATCGCTTCTTAATTGTTTCTGTCTTTTTATTACTATTATCATTTGTGTTAAAAGTTTGAAGAAGTTTAAAATGGCCTCAGACTTCTAGTTTTTTTTTTGGGGGGGGGGGGGTGGAGGTAATTGAAGCACCCATCAACAGCCTAAGAACCTCAAAAAATTATCTCAAAGAGGTTGGAACAACCAATATTTACATTTTCTAGGGAGTTGGATGACAATATCTGCACTGTACCTAGACACACACACAGTGCAGCACTGTGTGTGTGTAGGCACAGTGCAGATATTGTCATCCATAGCAGGATTCGATCTGGAACTCTGGGCATTATATGTAAGTTGGACTTGGAGAAAGCTTATGATCATATAAATTGAGAATTTCTGCTTTATTTATTGAAGAGATGTGGTTTTGGGGAGAGATGGCGTGGCTGGATTGCTCATTGTATTTCTACTGTTTGTTTTTCCATAAATATCAATGGGTTGCCTTCAAGGTTTTTTCATAGCTCACGGGGTCTTTGACAAGGGGATCCTTTGTCTCCGCTTCTATTTGTGTTGGTGATGGAGGCTTTCAATCGGATGATGTATGCGATGGTGGACAGTGGGCGACTATCGGGGTTCCAGTGGGATCGAGTACGCAAGATGCTATGATGGTATCTCATCTATTATTTGCAGATGATACATTGATCTTTTGTGATCCTATTGCTGACCAGATCCGAGACTTAAGGTGTTTGCTGCTATGTTTTGAAGCAGCCTCGGTTTGAGAATAAATTTGTCTAAATCTGAGATTGTTCCGGTAGGTGAGGTAGGGGATGTGGAGGAGTTGGCTAGTATTCTTGGGTCTTCCGTTTGGTGCTAAGTATAAAGACGCTCATATGTGGAATAGCATTATTGAGAAGATGGAAGCTAGATTAGCGGGGTAGAAGAGATTGTGTTTATCTAAGGGTGAGAGGTTAACTTTGATTAATAGTTCTCTTTCAAGTTTACCTACGTATTTTCTGTCTCTCTTCCCTATTCCAGTGGGAGTGACAAATCGTTTAGAAAAACTTCAGAGAGACTTCCTTTGGGGTGGTATTGGAGATGAATTTAAATTTCATTTGGTTAATTGGCGTACAATTTGTTCTTCAAAGGTTTCGAGGGGACTAGGAGTGAGAAATATGGTTATGTTCAATAGAGCTTTGATGGGTAAATGGTTATGGAGATATGCTTTGAAAAGGGATGCTTTTTGGAGAAAGGTAGTGGATTTCAAATATGGAAGTACAAGGGGTGGATGGTGCTCTAAGGAGGTTGGGGGTTCTTTTGGGGTTGGAGTTTGGAAGTGTATTAGGAGGGGATGGGATGCTTTGCAGCTCATGTGAGATATGAGATCGAGAATGGTTCGAAAGTCCTATTTTGGCATGATCTGTGGTGTGGGGAGATTCCTTTGAAGACTCTTTTTTCAGAGTTGTTTCTCATTGCTAGTGGCAAGGATGCATGAGTGGAGGAGAATATGCAGAGACAAAATGGCACAATTCTGTGGAATATTTTGTTTATTCGCCCGGTTCATGATTGGGAGGTGGAAGCGGTTAGTAGATTTTTTGAGATGTTGTACACTCTTAAAGTTAGAAGTGAGGGAAAGGATAAAATATGTTGGATTCCAGCGCGAAAGAAATCATTTGAGGTAAAGTCTTACTATAAGGTTTTATCTAGTCCTATTCAGTTTTCATTTCCGTGGAAAAGTATTTGGAAAGTTAAGGTCCCCCCGAGAGTGGCATTCTTTGTGTGGATAGCGGCTTTAGGAAAAATCTTAACTTTGGATAATTTATGAAAGAGAAACATTATTATTATTGTGATGGAGTGGTGCTATATGTGTAAGATTTCTGGAGAGTCCATTGACAATTTGTTTTTGCATTGTATGGTTGCTACAGAATTGTGAAGGACGATACGGCAAATGTTTGGGGTGGAGTGGGTAATGCTGCGGTCAGTGAAAGATATGTTGGGGAGTTGGAGGGGGCAAAAGGGCAATCGGACATTGATACTGATTTGGCGCATTGCTCCATTGTGTTTGATGTGGTGTGTATGGAGGGAACAAAATGCACGCTGTTTTGAAGATTGTGAGACTGATTTGATGAAATTGAAGAAGATGATGCTACATACGTTGTTTATGTGGAGAGAGAAATTTTAGTTTATTTATGAGGGTTCTTATTTTGAATTTATAGATAGGTGCTCTCTTTTTTCTTTGAATTAGGGCCTTCATGTATACGTCCTGTATACTATGGGCTGCGCCCCTTTGCTCCTTTTGAATATACTCTACTTATCAAAAAAATAAAATATCTGCATTGTGCCTAATGTAATGGCAATGTCTCGTATGAGTATTTGTAGTGATTCAATCTGGTGCTAAAACAATATATATATATATATATATATATAGAGAGAGAGAGAGAGAGAGAGAGAGAGAAGATTAATATAATAAGATAAACAGCTGACTCTCTATTACTTGTCAGAAAAAAAGCGGGGGGGGGGAACAGCTCACTATTTTTTTTTTTAATTTTTGTGTGTTGTATTACCAAAAGAAAAAACCGCCTCTTATTGTGTTGACATACACATCCACAGTATGGATGAACTATGACCTTGAGTGACAAGCTCTAGAATAGAAGGAAAGCCAGAAACCATGGTTTAAAGTCAATTGGACTCCGATGTTTGCCGGACATGAGTGGCAGTCTACTGTACTCTTGTAGCATATAGATTTCTTTTCTTGTTTTTCACCATTTGTGTTTATGTACTCTGGGAAACTCATTAATTGTATGTGAACAGAATGAGTTTGGTGTCTGGGAGATCTTTTTGCCAAATAATGCAGATGGTTCTCCGTCAATCCCACATGGTTCTCGAGTGAAGGTAACATTCTTCTGTAATGAGTCTGCTCTGTAGAATTTTGGTGATTTGATTTTAGTTCCAGTACTTATTACTTCTTGAAACTTTTTCGCAAGAAAATAAAAGTTTCCACTTTTCTGAAATGAGAATAAGTATTTACTGAAATTGGTTATGAACTTTGCGTAATGAATTTTTCTTAGCATACATTTAGGTTTCTGTGGTTCTGTTTCACTTGTTTCTTATGTAAAATCTTTCTGGATGAGACGAGGCTATGTGTCTTATAAAGGGCAATGCAGCAGGCTTTGTATGTCACATGAAACCTGGCAAGTTATACCCTTTAAAAAAAAAAAAACAGATTTTGCAAATGTTACCTTTTCACTATGCATGTATTAGGTATCATTTAAAATAAAATCTACAATTATAAAACATGGTATGCATGATGTACTCCAAACCATATGGACACAATCAGAACCAGGGAAGAAGAAAACAATCTAGTCAAAGAGCTTGATTCTTTACTCTAGAGTCTCCATTAATATATCTTCTTTACTTTATAACTTTTTAGATAAATGGCTATAGGTTATGGTTGCTTAAGCTATTTTGCTATTCTGCCAAACCCTAAGATAGACTCCACCATTATTTTCACAAATTCCATGACTCCAAATGACTTGAGGCATTTCATACGCCGGTTTTCGGCTTTTCCCAAAAATTAGCTGGCACCAGGAAAAGGCAAAATAAGAGAGATATAGTTTTTTTATTTTTTTGGTTAGAGAGTGACTGAATAATTTTCTTTTTAAATGCAAGTGCTGTCAAATAACCCTATCTTAATCATGAACTGTAGATCCGCATGGATACTCCATCTGGCATTAAAGATTCCATCCCTGCTTGGATCAAGTTCTCTGTACAGGCTCCAGGTGAAATCCCATACAATGGCATATACTATGATCCGCCAGAAGAGGTATGGTTCTGCAATGTTTTCCCCCCTCTTTGTTTGGTTTGAATAATAGCAAAATGCGAGATTTCTGATTGCAAAGTGCTAATAATATTTTGGGCATTTTGAATGACTAAAACATTTTACTTTACCTTTTGAACAAAAATGATAGTATCAAGGAATCCAAGTAAAAGAAACGCAGCAGTAATCAAATTTGGGAATTATTTAATAAGATTGCAGAAGATTGAAACACAATATGATTTTCAATAACTATAATATTGGCTCCTGAGTATTTTTGCAAATCATTATAAACAGAAGCATGTCAGTAACTCAAACTCATAAACTAAGTTGCCTTGTAGGCATGCTATAATCATTCATGCAATATCACCAAAATTTATACATCGTAAACTAAGTTGAATTTGCCTTGTGGACTTGATTATGTTTATTATTTCTTTCATTTATTCTTGAGTTTAATGATATTCTTGTTTACTTCTTACAGGAAAAGTACGTATTTAAGCATCCTCAGCCAAAGAAACCGAAATCACTTAGGATATATGAGTCACATGTCGGAATGAGCAGTACGGTGTGCATCTTACCCTCTTTATCTAACATGTAATATAATGTTGTTTAATTGCTCAATTTGCTATCTCTATATGATGCTCTTGCATGCAGTAATTCCAGGATTTCAAAATATTCTGGAGAATTGCCTTCTATCTAAAAGAGCAATATAGAAGCTAATGACATAGTATCCCCAAGCAATCTTCATCTCTCACGTTCAGAGCTAATCCAAATTATATGATTAACTATTTTAATAACTTATAGTGCATCTTCCCTATTCTCTAGAGAAGAATTTGTTTATTTCTATTGATAAATACATTTTGTATCCTATCAAAGGAGGGTCCTAGTCCAACATACAAAAGGTATGCACTAGGACCTACATAACAATAAAACGCTGCTCCAAGACATTTAGCTTTCTATGTCAAGAAATGATCATCTATGTTTCTGGCAGTAAAGCCCAAACTTGAAATTTTAAAGCTCCATGCCCACAAATATTCTCTTATTACCTTAATGTTAAAACGATGGCAATATAAAATTGGTGCCACTCCTAAAGAGAAAATATGAAGTTGTTATGTGCACTGATGGACTGATTTGTCGCTTCTCCTTCATAAATCAACAAAATTATCCGATAAAAAATTCAAACATTCTCTTACAAGTCTTCTATTGGACTTTAAACAATGTGGGATCCTTTATAATGTTGATCCCTTCTTCATAACTGTGTTCAACGTTGACCATGAACTCTAGCTCCAATGGCACTTCTCTGGAGTGGAGGACAAGGTCATGGGAACGATGGCAATATAAAATTGGTGCCACTCCTAAAGAGAAAATATGAAGTTGTTATGTGTACTGATGGACTAATTTGCGCTTCTCCTTCATAAATCAACAAAATTATCCGATAAAAAATTCAAACATTCTCTTACAAGTCTTCTATTGGACTTTAAACAATATGTGGGATCCTTTATAATGTCGATCGCTTCTTCATAACTGTGTTCAACATTGACCATGAACTCTAGCTCCAATGGCACTTCTCTGGAGTGGAGGACAAGGTCATGGGTGTTAGAGCCACTGTGTATTTTTTTTTTTTTTAATAAAAAAAAAAAAAAAAAAAAAAACTGTTCAATGTCCTTTTTGTTAAGCCAGTTAGATTTATTGCACATATTATGTCTCAAGAAACAAATTTAAAGAAAATTGTGACATTATTTTCCTCAGACTTTTTTTTTTCTTTCTTTCCTTTGTGTCATAGGTTTTCTCTTTTTGTCTAATTTTCTTTTCTGATCCTCCCAATGTTGTCAACTGTGAAATCTAGGAGCCAAAAATCAATACATATGCCAACTTTCGAGATGAGGTGCTGCCACGCATCAAAAGACTTGGTTATAATGCTGTTCAGATCATGGCTATTCAAGAGCATTCGTATTATGCTAGCTTTGGGTAATATTCTTGTAGCTTCAACCTTATGCACTCCTTGCCTTTTTGTTTGTTTGTCTACAGCATATGCTTTCACCATAATACTGAGTATGGGTAGATATCGTAGATTGCTTCCTCTAGAATTTGGGGTTTTTAGTGAATTGGTTGCTCTTAATTACTAGCAAAACTTTTGACAAGTATACTTGAAAATTTTCTTTCATGTGCTGCAGGTACCATGTCACGAATTTTTTTGCCCCTAGCAGTCGTTGTGGAACTCCTGACGATCTTAAGTCCCTAATAGATAGAGCCCATGAGCTAGGTCTGCTTGTTCTCATGGATATCGTTCATAGGTAATGTTGGATTATACGGTTAACAATTTTGCTATTGCATTTTGATGACTTATGTCTCTTTATGGTGGACGAGCAATCATACTACTGCATGCAAACTGATTTGAAAAAGAACGTCCTGTGTGTGCATAGTGCTGAAATGTGAAAATCTCATTTAGTTGATCCCCAGTAGTTGGGTTTGAAGGACTCATTCAGCCAACCTTGGGTAGTTTTGATTGAACGACTTGTTGGGTTGTAGATTCGTGTCTTTGAGTGAAGTTGAAAAGTGTCAAGAATGATTTGAGGGTGAACCTACATACTGATTGGGTTAGAGTGATTGTCAAGAATGAGTTATGTTAGATTCATGTATTTACCTCACTCTTCACTTTGTTGTATTCCATTAGAGTGAGACGGGATGGTGAGGACATACTTTGTTGGATTTCTTCCAGGAGAGGGTTGTTTGATGTTAGAAATTTCTAAAATGTTCTTGTTTCCCATGATAACGCTCATTTCCTTTGGAGGAGTATTTGGTAGAATAAGATTTCCTTGATAGTTGTTTTTTTTGCTTGGTCTGCCACCTTAGGGAAGATCCTCATCACAAACAATCTAAGGAAACAACAAATAATTGTGGTTGGTGGTGTTGCATGTGTAAGAAGAATGGGGAGTTAGTGGGACCATCTTCTTCTCCACCGTGAAATTGCTAGTGCTCTCTGGAATACTATCTTTAGCATTGTAAGGCTAGCTTGGGTTATCCCTAGGGCTGGCAATCCAGGTTGGCAGGTCGGGGTCGGGTCAACCCGCTTGACCCACCAACCCGTTAAAGGTCGACCTAGACACGACTTGTTTAGTTAAATGGGTCAAACATTTCAACCCTGACACGAGACACGGGTGACCCGAGACAACCTGTTTGACCCGTTTCAATCCAAATACTACCTACTTGACCCGTATCAACTTGTATTTATTTTATATATATATAAACGGGTCAAGCAGGTCGACCCGTTTGTGACTTGAACCTGTTTATGTCAAACCCTAATTTCGTGTCGAGTTCACGGATCAAGTCAAAAATTGTCAGCCCTAATTATGTCTTGGAGGGTGGTAGATCTCTGCCTGTTGGAGAGCGTCAGGGGGTAGGTTTCAGCTCGATGCAGTTTGGAAGATGATTCCACCTTGCCTTATGCGGTGTCTCTAGATGGAAAGAAATTATTGTAGCTTTGAGGATCGTGAGAAGACCTTAGTGGAATTAAAGGCTTTATTATTTAAGACCCTCTTTCTTTGGGATGCTCATGTTTTCTTAGATCTCTTCATTTACGCTTTTTAATGAATTTGCAATTACTTGTTAAAAAAAAAAAATACTGATTAGGTCCTACTATGTCATTTGTGCTTGATCTTCAATTCATTTTTCCTTCTTTTAGTAATTGCATTGAGTAATGCCAATAAATCGAGCGAACCTTCACTCCTTGGTCATTGAGAGTGTGCAGATGTCAGGTTTCCTCAATTTTACACATTCATTTCTTACATCTTTGATAGAATTCCATGGTGAATATATCAAATTGGAATTTTTTTTAGCTTTATCCTCTCTGATGTTTTTCAATCTGGGTTGAATTTTACTGTCCTTTGTTTTAAGTTGCTCAAAGATACTTCCTGATGGCTTGCAGTGTCTAGTACGATGTATGCAGTTTCTTTTTGTCCATTGCAACAGGATGTCCAATAGCTCAATATGTGTGGGTTCTCTGTATATGTGTGTTTGTGTCATCACCAGGCTAGCTTGATATTGTCATTTTATTACTCCCTTTGCCCCATAACGAGTCTTCTTTGACAAATCTACTATTTACATTTTTTGAGAGGTACACCTATAAACTACAACTCACATTCTCAAGTGTTTACGATCTAAAAGGGGAAGAGAATCAATCGTGTAGAAAAGTTAGAATGGGAGAGTTAGATAATAATGATCTTTTTTTCAAAAAAAAAGTAATGTGATACATATTATGAGACATGAAAAAAGAAATCTATCAAGAACCTCATTAGAGAAAAAGAGTCGTCTAAGGTTGAATGATCTATACCATACTTGTGAAAGGCTGCCAATCTTCCTGAGGTTGAGCTAGTCTTGGTCAGATGTCATATCATCAAATTCATCTTCAGAATGTTTTCCCTAATAGGTCATATTATATCTGCTAGATACTCACTCATGTTTTGCTGCTCCCCCTCCCCAACTTCTCCCTGTTGATGCAAGCACTGGAATTTAATGAAAATAGCTGTCAAGTACATAGTTTATTGTTTTGTGGAAATCATTTTTGGAAGTGTTGGTCAGTTTGATGCGCTACCATACTCTGATACTCCAGGTGTCATTGGTTCTATGCTATTAACTAGTCAACTTTATTTTTTCCTTCTAGCATGTTTTCATGTATTTGATTTTACTTCTCGTCTTCTTATGTCTGACTGCATGTTGAATGAATCCAGCCATGTATCGAATAATGTGTTAGATGGGCTGAACATGTTTGATGGAACTGATAGTCATTACTTCCACTCTGGATCACGTGGATATCATTGGATGTGGGATTCTCGCCTATTCAATTATGGAAACTGGGAAGTATGTTCTGTTTTTTTTTTTTTGGCTAACTAAAAAAAAGAAGGAATATTATGATAAATTTTGCCTTTATTTTTCCTTCTTCACCCTATAACTAACAGGGATTAGTTCTTACTTGTTGATATAGGTACTAAGGTTTCTTCTATCAAATGCAAGATGGTGGCTGGAAGAATACAAGTTTGATGGGTTCAGATTTGATGGTGTGACATCAATGATGTACACTCACCATGGTCTGGAGGTACATATGCTTTGGGAATGTATCTTTGTCTTTCTTGGTGTGATATGATGCGTTGGTTACATAAAGGATAATTTTTAGGCTTTAGAAATTATGTCTAACTAGATTGGGACATACCGCATGTAATAGAAGTAATTTGCCATGGTGACTATTTGTACTTTTTAAAATGTGAATTGAACGACCTATGAATACTCATAAAAGTTGGATATATTTTCAGATGTTGATAGATTTAAAATACTGTCTCTACTTGGAATTGTAATATCGTATTTGCACTGACAATACCTTCTTCCTGTTCTTTCTGTAGGTAGCTTTTACTGGAAATTATAATGAGTATTTTGGATTCGCAACTGATGTTGATGCTGTGATTTACCTGATGTTGGTCAATGATCTCATTCATGGACTTTATCCTGATGCTGTTAGCATTGGTGAAGATGTATGTCATCTAATTGGAATCATATTAAGCACCTTTATATTTTCCGGATTTTTATCTTTTCCTTAATGTGGAATGTTGGAAGCAGATTTAACAGTTTAGTTATATCTTAACTGAAACTATCTCATACAGGGTTACGTTAGTAGTAAATTTCAAAATATTATTCCATAAGCTGTGTAGATATTTCAGGAGGACCAAATATTCAAATGCTTAAGACAAAGACATGCATTACTGAATGATTTAAAAAGTTACCAGGATTTAAGTAAATTGACTATTTGTGTGACTGCTTTGTTCTTTAACACCACTTATCTATTACTTTATTTTTCTCCCATCACTTGTTTTTCTTTTTCTTGATGCTGAAAAAGAGAATAACTATTTTATCATGTATAAGAGATCTACATTTATGAGAAGTGTAAGTACTACTAATGAGTTAAAAAGAGTGGAGGAGGATCATTGAACATTTTCTATAAATGTGGTTTAATATGAATAAGGTATGAAATATAATATAATATGAAATCTAACATATTATCCTTTGATATTTCAGAAAATTTAAAATGGTGTAGTAGCCCCTACATAATAAAAGCACTTTAGTGCGAGTAAAAGTGTCATCATCAACATTGCTCAAAGTAACTCTTTCCTCGTACCAACCACTATCAACCAGGATATGAGATAGAGATTAGAATGAAAACCATCTAATCTAGAAGGTGATCACACCCTTTTAGATTTTGGAATGCACTTTAGCATTTGCCAGTAATTGTTCTACCAAAAGAAATTTTCTTACATTTTAAGCCAAAAAGCAGGTAATTGATAAGAGTTGATTAAACTTAAAATTGCCAGCTTCAAATGATCACTTGCCCCAGAGAACAAATCTAGGAACAATGAGAAAACAAGTACTGGAGAGCTCGAAGGCCTTACTAGCCGGTCAAATATTGTTTCGAGTTTCCACTTCAAAAGACGTACTTAAGTGGCTTATTAACTGTGCGAAACTTTCCCAAACTATAACCATGAAGGCCTTCATCATGATGAAGCCTATAGCGAGTAGCAGTTCTTTGTGTGAACTATCTTTCACTTCTTCTGACCATTTCCATTTAGCGGAAAGTGCTTCTTTACAACAGTCAACTGTGAATACTCATCTTAGTGTTGACCTTGGAGTTCTCACTCTGTATCACTTTTCTAGGCATAATTGATTGCTGTGAATGTCCATTTCACGATAAATCCTCATGATGGTTGGTATAGCTATTTGCTTTCTGTATATGAAGAAAGATAGTAATTTGGTTTGGTAGGGAGGTTTGGATCGGATGATCCTCCCTCCAACTTTTAATTGCTCTAATTGCTTGCAATAGGACCCCAAAGGGGGAAGTTCAAGGTGCCCTCAGAGGCACTGATAGTAAAAACCGGGGAGATGTCACCTTTACTTCTGAAATCCCATTCATCCGAACCCTTGCAAAATGGGAGGAATAGGAGTACATTTTGTAAGTGTTTGGTGACCAATTGCCCCTTTGCACAAATATTAAGAATGAAGTCTTGTTGTAAAAATAACATTGTAAGGTGGGATGTAAAATTCTCTTTGCAGCACATAGTCATTATGAATTCAACATTACTTAGGTGATTGTAATATTGAGGTCTTTTGAGATGACTTTAATAGACTAAACTATTTGGATTATGATGATGATTGAACAAGACATGCTGCAAAAAAGGGATAAAGAATCTGAAGAACCAAAAATGGAAGGACATTTATAGAAGCTGTAACTCTGAGGTCTCAACTTGATGGGATAAAATATTAAAATGTTAATGCTGTTCACTGGCTTTTCTGCTTATACTGCAAATCTTGTTCTCAACAGGTCAGTGGAATGCCAACATTCTGCATTCCTGTCCAAGATGGTGGTGTGGGCTTTGATTACCGCCTTCACATGGCGATTGCTGATAAATGGATCGAGATTCTCAAGTACGTTATTATAGTAACCCTATAAACTTTTACTCTTTCTGCATATAGATTTTCTTCTCTCTCTCTCTCTCTCTCTCTCTCTCTCTCTTTTCTTTTTGTTTTTGTGAGTCGTACTTCATATTCAAGCTGACAATATACCATTTGACTACCTTGAAACTAGAATTCTTTTACAAATATTTGTTTTATCAACTATTGGAGATTGCAATTGTAGTTATTGAAGTTTGAGGGGATGAAAAGAAATTTATCTATATGTAGATATTAAATCATGCCAAAAGATTTTTTTTTTTTTTTTTTTTTGAAAAAAAAAAACAGAATAACAAAACAAGGGAGATACACACTATCAGTGTGAAGCACCGACAAAGACGCGGAACTTGATTATGATGCGACACTGACATGCTGATATAAAAAGTCCCGAAGAGAGACAATAAGTGGTGGGATCATTGTCCATAAGTAGTCTTACTGATAAAATCATCATATGTTTGAGACACATTATGTTTTTACAAATTTATATAGTATTATATAGCCTAAACGTCAAAAATACACACTCATATGCCTTGTGTTCCTCCACCTCTTAGACAATAGTTCACTATATTTATATTTCATTTATACTTCTTGAGATTGGTCTTGGTTCTGAATTTTATGTATGCCACATCATGTAATTTATTCTATTTAAAATTATAATCTTTATTATCGAAATGAAAGAATGACACATGCCAATGTTTTTATTACGTCTACTGTGTTTTAAGGATTTATCATAGAACTGTTGAAGAAGTATTTGGGATTATAAATGTACTTTCAGAACAATGGACAGAGCTAGGAAGTGTCAAATACTACGTAGGAGTGTAGGAGAAGTTTTAGCTCTCATGTAAAAGTGTCATTTCTACATAAACTATGTAATATAGTACAGCCAGGTGTGACAATCAGCAAAAGAAAAGGTTTCTTAGTGTTATGCAGAAGTTTTCAATGTAATCAAGTGAAGTGCACCCACCAAATCTCATCACAGAGCTGGTGTTTAGGTAAATTTACTTCCCTATGACCGTGAGATATAATCACACTTCCTGGCAAACTCATCAACATGGGAGTGAGCAGTTGATAGAACTTAGAAGGGTTTTATTATTATTATTATTATTATTATTATATTATTATGACGAGGAGCCCCTTCAAGGCAGGGCTATTTCGTGTACCCACCCATGTCGGGTAAACCTCAGACCCGTGCAAAGCGTCCCCTTCACACGGATCGGGTAATATTCCGGCTTCATGGGCGGGCTGGCCCCAATGAATTGTTTGCACTCTAGGGGATTCGAACTTTAGACTTGATGAAAATGCCACTAAGACCAAGGCCTTTACCACTTAAGCCAACCCTTGGGGTTAGGTTTTTGAAAACAATATAAATGTGATGTGGGTTCTGATGTTGTGAAAGGTTGTTAACATGCATATGTGGGTTTGGATTGGTGGTAGGTGGCTCCTTCATGAAAAGAAATGCAAGCATCAGAGCATCCCTGCGGCATAGATTTTAAAGAATGCTAAGTACCTTAAATTACTAGGAGAGTTTAGCTTAAATGGTACCTCCTCCCTTTGTAGCAAGGTGGAGGGTGAGGTAGTGGGTTCAAAAAGTAGTTTCCATCTTCAACACAAAACCCACCCAAGTGCGTGTGTAACTGACCAATCAGAAAAAAATGAAGAGCACGTCCCTTCTACTTAGATGGTAAAAGAAAGCTAAGTGACCACAAAATCTTGGCTAGAACGTTAAGATAAGGGACGGTTTAGTTTGTAAACCAAATTAATGATGTACTAATATTGTGATCTCCATAGCATCGGGTGACCAAGTATGCGATCCTATAAGAAATAAAGAAAAGGTAAAAGTGACCGAGAGCCATTACCAACGACTATGTGATCATTACCAAGGTATTCAGTTCGGCTGTCATGTTGAAGCAATGTCTGTGTTTACTATCATGTAATTCAGCTATAGGTTTCCCTAATCCATTTTGATATAATATAATTAAGCTATTATAATAATTAGTATTTTACTCCAGGAATAGTGTAACACTTTCGTAGCTTAGCATTAAGTTTATTCAAGTGAGCTGACATCAAGTTGTTCTCTCTCTCTCTCTAAACCCATCTCCACCTCTGTTTTACAACATGAGGCAGGGCCTAGGGGGATTGTGTAATTGTTATGTACTCTCTATCTGATAAAAATAGTCCATATTTCTCTTTTTGGATGTCCAAAATAATTGTCCAGGCTCAAAAGTCAAAGAGATTTTTTACTTTTTTTTTTTTTTTTCTTGAAATAACATTTTGTTTTTGCATTAATTACAAGTGAGTAATGTGCTTTTGTGCGACAGGGAGTATTTAACTTGAAAGAACTGTTTTTTTTTTTTTTTCGCTTCATGGTTATTTTTGTAGAAAGAGGGATGAGGACTGGAAAATGGGTGATATCGTTCACACACTCACCAACAGAAGGTGGTTGGAGAAGTGTGTTGCTTATGCTGAAAGTCATGACCAAGCTCTTGTTGGTGACAAGACAATTGCATTCTGGTTGATGGACAAGGTAAGTTATTACATATACTTTGCGTAACTTTACCATTAAGGACTAACACTGAGAGAAGGTTTTGCAATCCTTATTCCCTTCTAAAATGTAATGATGACTTTAATGCAGTAATTTTAAAGAAAAATATTTTCTCTATATTTTTCTCGTCTATAGACGCTTTTTGCATGTGAGGATCAGTATCTTGTATCTAAATGAGAGCATGATCTTGTACCATGTATTTAATCCAAGAATATGGTATTCATAAGATATAACTGCATGATTATTGACATGAATAGTACAATTAATTATGTAAGCACTTAAAATTGAGGTTAAATTAAGAACAGACTGAGATAGAAGGAAATGTGTTTTGATGAGGAATCATAGTCGATGATTCTGTCATAGTATATTTTAATGAATATTGTGGGGAGAAGTTTAGACACTCAGCATGAGACCTTTAGTCGAACCTTCTACGAAAACGAATGTTGATAATTACAATACAACATAGCATGTCCCAATCTTCATTCAGAAAAAAAACAAAAAAAAAAAAAAAAAAACAAAACAAAAAACATTGATTCGAGGTTTTATCTTGACATCATTAATTCATGGAATTTGATTCCAAATTAACATTTGATCCAATCACAAATCTACACTGAATTTTTTATTTTTTTTTAGAAGGTCTAGGCTTGGTGATTGCACATCCACTCTTGTATGGATTGATTATTCCTTCTCAATATTCTATGTTTTAGTTTGCTATTTTTCACAACCAACAGGCTAGGATTAAATATAATGCCATTGTGCTCTACAGTGCAGTCGAAGAAATAGTATGCCAAACACAAGTATTATTTGATTAGATTTGTATTCATCAAACCGTTTTATCTCATACTCTGATCCCTCTTTCAGGATATGTATGACTTTATGGCTTTAGACAGGCCATCAACTCCCCTTATTGATCGTGGAATAGCATTGCACAAAATGATCAGGCTAATTACCATGGGATTGGGTGGAGAGGGATATTTGAATTTCATGGGAAATGAATTTGGACATCCCGGTAAGTGTTGTTTTGTTCATACTCTTATAAATTTATGATTCCCCTTTTTGTTTATGATTCCTCAATTGAATTTTGGGTAGAGTTTCATGGTTCGCAGTGGATGTAGATTTGATCTTACTATTCTTTGTTGTTCTTTAATTTTCTTCAGAGTGGATTGATTTTCCAAGGGGTGAACAACGCCTTCCTGATGGCCAAGTACTTCTTGGGAACAATTTGAGTTACGATAAATGCAGGCGTAGATTTGATCTTGTAAGTTTCTTCTAGAGCATGCCTATCATGGGATTTTCGCTTTTTCTAAGCACCAATTTATAGCTTCATTGCAATTCATCCAAGCCAATTAACACTCCGCAGCAAACTACTTGCACATGTTTATATTCTTTTTGCAAATAATGTACATCTCATTTGTTATTTCTGACATCATTTTATTCTGTTGGACATTTAAAATTTGAAATGTATAATAATGCTGTGGTTACTGATTATACATACCCAGGGGGACGCAGAGTTTCTAAGGTATCGCGGAATGCAAGAATTCGATCAGGCAATGCAACATCTAGAAGAAACTCATGGTGTAAGTTTTGTCGTTGCAGAGATATTAAGCCGTACTTCAGTTGCAGAAGTCCTGATAAAATTTCAAAAAAATTATTAAAAAAATCTATTGAGTCATTGACTGCTGTTTCAAATCTTTGCTGAAAACAAAGTCCCAAAATCTAACAACCACCAAGAAAAAAGCCACTGAACTCTAGCTCAAATAGGACCTTCCCCCTACAAGAATAGGGTGAGGTTGCAATTCAAGGGCCAACGTTTGCGTGTGTTACTTACCTATCAAAAAAGTTATGGTCCTTGTTGGTTCCCTGTTCATATTTAATTTAAATTTTTTCTTGGTTTCGCTGAATGATGTGAAGGGAGAGGTGAGGGCAAAAGCTAAAATAGAGGGCTTTTGGAGTCCTTTTGGTTCCTGGAATTGGTGATACACTAGAAATTTTTAAGGCTTTTGGTACTCCTTTTCTTAATCTTTATCAAGTTTATTTACTCGTAGATCTATCATTTTACTTTGCCCTCATCAAATGACATTTTGCATATCCAAAAAGAGTTGTCTTTCACCCAAATCATGTGATCGGGTCTTCTAGGGAGGAAAAAGTTCATGGCCGGAAATATTGTGTGAGATGTGGGATGTTAGTGATAGCTTCTCTTTGTAGTTTTTAGTTCATAGATTTAGATGATAGTTACTTTTTCTATGTACTTGCTCACAGTGGATGCTAGATTTTAAAGAACAAAAATTTCCTACAACCCACATATAAGATTGATATGTGTCCTTTGGCATGTGAGAATCACATGTTATTTAAATAGCATGTGTTTCTTACATGCTTTTTTCATAGCATTAATAAAAAAAATATATGTTTCTCACATGTTTAAAGGACACGTGTCAATGTTATATGTGGGTTGTAGGAAATTTTCTACAAACCAGTTTGTATGAAATTTCTGTCCGATTTTAAATTGTTTTTCATCATTATTTGAAATTGCCGCACCTTCAGATCTATGCTATTTGTAGCATTTGGTGATACTTTTACTTTTAGAATGGAAAATGATTAGGTGGTTAACTGTTATGCAGTTCATGACTTCTGAGCATCAATATGTATCACGGAAGGATGAAGGAGATAGAATTATCGTCTTTGAAAGGGGAAACCTTGTTTTTGTCTTCAATTTTCATTGGACCAACAGCTATTCAGACTACCGAGTGGGCTGCTTGAAGCCAGGAAAATATAAGGTATTATCTCTGTAATTTTTTACTCGGTTGGCAGAAGGTTTTTTTTTTTTTTTGTGGGGGTGGGGGGGGTTAAGGAAATGGCAGTGTTTGCCAAGTATACCTGCAGTTTCATATGAACTTTTCTAGCATTGACATGCCTAATTATCATTTTTTTAATGCATTTGGTTACTACTGATAATTGTTGCTTTGGTATAACAATTTGATTTTAAAAGTTGTGTCAAAATATTTGAGGGACAGATGATAAGCCCTATAACCCCGTAGTGTAGAAGCAAGAAGGATACCATGCTCTGAGCTGTTCAAGATTTACAGATATAGAACTATGGAATACTCATTAGTTCACATCGATGTAATCCATAAAACGGCTGGTACAATCTCATTAAATAATCGGCTAGACAGGATTCTGTCCTTAAGTTGAATTTCGTTAATTCCACATACAGATTCTATGCTTCATTTTAAGGGTTAGCTTAGAGAATATTTGCCAGACTTGGGCAACTAGATACTTTTCTGGTGGTCATTGGCTTTGATTTTTTTTGAAGCTGCATCTTGAGGCACCCAAGATCTTGGCTACATCTAAATTATGAAATATTTGGCCACTGGCAATACTTTAAAAAAAGGATCATACAGATAGTGCCATGATATGACTATTAATCATCTGGGTGCTGTTGCTGACCGCTCAATTTGGCTGGAATTTTGCTCTTTTGAAGCATGTATAGCCTTATCATGTGCCGGTTTGTGCATGATTGGAAATCTTGCGACTTTTGAGCCATTTTGAGTGGACAATTGGACTTCGTAAAGACATGGGAATGTAGAACGCATCTCCTTTTTGTCCAATACCGCCATCTGTTGATCCTTACCTATGCTATTTTTTTATTTTTATTTTGTTTCCTTTTGGAATTACGATTTTTTTTTTTAATTATTCAAATAAACTTATCTTCTGTACCTTCTTGCAGGTTGTTTTGGATTCCGATGATCCATTATTCGGTGGCTTCAGTAGGATTGATCACTGTGCTGAGTACTTCAGCTCTGTAAGACACTTCCCTCGGGATCCATAACTCAAATTCTTTATTATTTTCTTCTTTGCTCTCCAGTAGTGAACAAGGGTTCTAAACTTCCATGGGGTGCCTGTGCAGGACGGGCGGCATGATAACCGGCCTCATTCTTTTCTAATATATGCACCTTGTAGAACAGCAGTGGTCTATGCTCTAGCAGAAAACAAGCCCGAGCCTGTCAAACGCTGATTTAAACTGGATCAAGCTTCTCCACGATGTGATGATTTGTCTTTCTGCACTCCTGGATTTGACCAAAATATATTTTCTACTAAATGCAGTTTTGGCCTTGTAAATTTTCCATTGCCACCCACCAGAGATGGGACGATCGAGACAGGAGTAAAGGCAAGTACATACGGACAAAATTGCTTATTCATGCGGTGCGACCACCCCTGCACGAGCATCTCTGGCATCCTGTATATGTTTTTGGTGCATTATCTTGATTAGCTAAATTATGGTGGGTTGCGTGGATGCAGGCAAGACATTTTTTATGTATAGCAAGCAACTAATTGTAGTTGTCAATGTCTGGTATTTAGTACTTATGACCCATCTAATAAAATGCAAGATATTAGGCTGGAACAAGTGCTTGCATACTTTTTCCTCGGTCTGTAACATAGGTCTTTGCTTGTCAGGTAGCTAAATTTGGAAAGGATGGGATGAGATGCAAGGAATCGGATCCTGTTGACGGTCCAGATATCTTTAAAAAGATCCAAGGCGTAAAAACTACCATGTTATCAAAGCAAATAGTAACAGCATTTAAAACTTTAACGTCAAATCGCTTCTTCCTCGACAGAGAGCTTCGTCTTTGTTTGCATCTCTCCCCCCACGATTCCTCTCTCGACCTATCTCTGGAGGCACCACAACAAAAACCCACCCCCAAACTCTCTCTCGCCATTTATCTCTCTGCTAGTACCAGAAGGAAAAGAGGGGGGTGACGAATTCTCTTTAATGATTTCATTATTTTCCATCTCTAAGCCCTTAACTTTTCTGATTTACATATATGTAAATTATATAACTTTTCTAGAAACACAAAGAGAGCCTTCTTCCTTGATCATTGCCGAGGAACACCAAAAGCCAACAACGGAGGGGGTGGTGGTGGAGAAACCCAACATGTACAAAGCCAGTTGAAGAAGTGTGTATGGAAGAGGGGATTTGACTTTGAATAGAAAGGATTTTTTTTTTTTTCCTGAGCAATAGAAGAAGGAATTTGACATTAAAGTTTTAGATGCCGTTAACAGTTGCTTGATGATGTGTCAGTTTTTACACCTTTGATCCTTTTAAAATAAATCCTAACCATGTATCGGCTCTTCTCCATTTCAAATGAAATGGAGAAGATTCGATTTCGAGATGCAATGGGTATAAGAGACTGCCCAGGCACCACCGGTTGGGGCAAGTGTCCGGACAGCTTGGCCCAATGTGAGAGAGGCTGAGATCACGTGCAATGAGACTATTTGAGTCTAGGTCCAAATTGGAAGCCCAGGACTCAAACTCATCCCTACTCTTAAAAATTGGGGTTTGATGGTATAGATGATTCACCAATTTCGTTGTAGTCAAAACATTCAAACATCAGAGTCCATGCACTTTATACAAGAGTTAACTATGAGGACTTTAAGACTGCCCCAAAAACAGCCATTAGAAAGGAACAGAAATAGCTGAAAAAGAAAAATCACATTAATTATTAATTATTCGAAATCCCGACTAAATTCAGGTGCTGACAAGGCTTGCCTCCGTGGCAGTGCCACGAGGCAATTGATGAAGCACACTTGTTGGCGAGGAATTGGAAGTAGAAGATCTCAATGCCTCTGCTAGCGGACCTCCCATTGAAGCCACTTGATTTGTTGCCCACCCAGCAGCCCAATTCAGTTGTGGTTGCCCTGCCTCGGCATTGCTATCCCTGGATCCTGGCTCGTTTCCAATGCCGGTGGACAACTTCAAGGACACATCCGAGGATGAATTTTCCAGCATTGAAATGGAGAGGCAGGTGGCAGAATTCATGGGGCTTGCATTGCTTCCAGTGGTATCTGATTCTTCAAGTGATGATCGCGGCCAATCATCAAAAAAATGCCGCAGGATATGGCCATCAGATTTACCATCCGCAGATACCTCAGTTTGGGCTTCAAAGAGGCCCCCCTTGTTCTCAGTTTTGAACCCTAAGGAACAACTACACAAGGGACAAAAGAAACATGAGAAGAGCAAAAAAATCAAGCAAAGAACAAATTAAAGAAAAGAGCCTGACACAAGCAAAAAAGCACCCTCTACTGGGTGCAAAAGCAATGGTTGGGGTCGACTTATAGAGAATCAGAGAATCTCTTTCCCATATTTGAGACATAGTTAGCCCGGCCTCCATTAGGGTCCTACCATGGAGTTATCACCGGCTAAAAGAGAGTTATTTAGTAAACTGACATGCCAGTGGAAATTAATTTTTTGTTTTTTTTTATTTTATTTTTATAAGCGCTAATCTAATGACTCGCCGCCAAATCATCAAGTTGTAAATAGAATTACTCTTGCTAAGAATACCCCGTCCCCATTGAAGATCCTACCAAATCCACTTTTGTAACATGGAAAGAAAATCTTAAAATGCAAAAGCCCCACCATGGCACCAAACTAAATGCAAGTATGGAACCACTTGATGCTGTACGTTTGACTTTTTTCTTTCCCTTTTTTGGGGAGTTATTGTGATGGCCATATATGGCACAGTTATTACAATTTACAGTAATCAAACCCAGAAGAAAACCAGAAGATTTTTTTACCTTTGACTAAGGTGAAGGAGATCAACGGAAGGGGATGGTCCTGAAAGAGCGAAATGGGTCCCACCAGCCATGCTGCTTGCCAAGGACGGAGCAGCAATGGGGGGATTGGCGGCTTTGAGAGTCCCACCACCACCGGCTGTAGTGGAGGTGGTGATGGGTGTGGGGATTTCCACAGGCTTTCTTGAACGGTTTCGGCCACGGTGCACATGGCGCTCGCAGTACTTCTGGCCAACCACCACGTCCCTCGAGCACCGCCATTTCTTGCCGTCGGTCCTCCGGCAACGCCCGGGCTCCGGGTCCATGGCAGCACGTCCCCAGTACCCTGATTGCAACACTGATGCAACAGCAGTAAACTATGATCAGATATATTTAATATATACGTGGCCTTAATTTAAGCACCAAGGCAAATTAGTACACATGGAATCTAAGGCATACACGTTTCAGGAATAAATCATGAATGAAATCACAGAAAGTTCAGCAAAATCAGAAAGTGCTTGTAAGATATATTCTTAACAGTAATATAATTCATGTAGCCGACCCAAATAGTTTAGGCAAAGTCATCACTGAGCAAAGAAATAAATTTTTGCAGCAGCATGTCAAAGGACTTCTTAGTCAAAAATCAAGAGCTGGAGGCATGGTGAGCGAGAAAAGAAAAGATTTGCTAATCCAGAAAAATACATTGATTCAGTGAGATCATGTTAATTTACAAAGAACATGATATGACATGTTAAAGATAAGCAGACGTAAACAGCATTGGAAGAATCAAGAAAATGTACGTTATCCCAATAAAGGGGAGGGAATTGAGAACTTACAAGCAGGCTGATAATGTGGGTATTGTTGAAGAGGGTGATGGAGGAGATAGGGAGGAGTATGAAGAAGGCTTTTCTTGATTGGCTGAAGAAGTTCAGGAGGAACAGCAGCACCGGCCATCATGTACCTGAATATCAAAGCCTGAAGCTCAAGCTCCTGCCACTGGGCCAAGCTGAAGAAGCTACCCATCCCTACCAGAAAAATAAAAATAGGCCCAGAAAGATAAAGAGCCAAAACTCATCAAACCGATAGAAGAAAAAGAAAGGTGATTTAGAAACAAGCAACTCGAGAACTTTCCCTTCCAAGAAATCATACTGGGAAGAAACAAGCTTTTCTGAGTTTCTGTCACGCTAAGAAAAGGAAAAGAAATCTTACTGGTAAATCTGGTGGCTGCTGATGTTGAATCAGGAAATGCTGACATGGAGCTGATTTTACTGTTGGGTTCAGGTACAAACAAAGGGAGAGCAGCAGAGGCAGAAGAAGGTTGTGGCTGCTGTTGGGGCTCAAGGAGAAGTTTTGGTATCTTTGCAGAATGTTGTTGCTCTGACTCATGCTGGTTTCTCCATTGCTTCAGATGGAAGTCCATGGAGAGAGACAGAGACAGAGAGAGTGGGGTTTTAGTTGTTGCTTTTGGTTTGGTTGGTTTATTAGTAGCTATGTTAAGAGAAAGTTTGAAAAAGCTTTTACAGAGACTTCTGTGGGTTCTTTTATATCTTTGGCAGATACCTCAAAGAGAGAGAGAGGGTTCTGACACGAAAGCCTGCAAAGTTTGTTTAAGACCAGTGGAGAAGCCAAGGGCACTTGAGCAAAAGACAGTCAGACAAGACAGTTGAGAGAAGAAAGAGAGCTTCAAAATAATATAAAAAACCTGCTGTGGAACAAATAGATGGCTAGGGAGAGAGAGAGAGAGAGAGAGAGGATGAACCTGCAGTCTTTCTCTCTGTGCTTTGGGAATAGCACAGAAGAAAAGAGCAGAGCATAGGGTATGGAGAGGGAAAGAGAACCCGAATACCTACCATTTATACATGTAGTAGTGTAATGTTTAACCCTGGGCAGAGACATGAACCAGAGTAATTTACAACCAGGGGCAGAGACATGCAACAGTTATTTTCGTTGAGACACCCAAACAGAGAGAGAGTTGAGCCAACAATGCAGTTCCACTGCCAGCCGAGCCCAGGCTTTATCATTTTCTTTCCAGTTTGTGGGGGAAACTAATGATGGCTCCTTCATCGATCGAGAGATCGTACGGCTAGCATCTTTGCATTTATACGAGATGAGTAATATATTACTCTCAAAATTACTATCAATATATTACTCATCTCGTATATCTATTTTAATATTTTAAATTAAGAGTTTTAAAGAGTCTTAAAAGAATAAAGTCTCTCACATGCATTTTTTTATAGGGATATTTTATGGTTAATATTAAAAATTAACGTATTTAATAGTGTATATGAAGACAATATTGATACGTCTTTTAAAAAAAATGTTAAATTATATAGACGGTTAGATGCACTAATTTTAAATTCGGAGTATAAATTAAAAGGATATTTGTTAAAAAAAAAAAAAAAAGATAAAAGTAGCATTTATAAGGCACAATTCACAACAAGCTATTGCTTGAAAACAAGTAATACTTGAATGTATGTACTTGTGTTAGTTGTGTGTATGCTCTAATACGATGCGAAGAACATAATTTTAATCAAACGGTCAATAGTAAAGTGTCTGTTAATATTTAATTCATAGATTTTAATGATAGTTAGATTAGCAAATATTTACTTTTAATTGTGAAAATACATACATTAAAACTGTTAATTTAACACTATAAAAAGTTCACTGCAAAAACCAATTTTAGAACACAAATTTTTTTTCTCTCATTCTATCTCTCTCAAACCCATCTTTCTTGAAAACAAATAAAAATAAAATTTAGTTTTTCTATCTTACTATAATAGAAACTCTTAACGCGTTCTAATATGGTTTTGTTTTGTGCAATATATGACACTCAAAAAATGTATTCCAAATTATCATGAAACGAAATAATGCCAAAAAAAAAAAAAAACAAATGTTCCTTATTTTACACCTATGTCAGTTTAATATACTTTATTCGAAAGAAATTCCCCCTGCCTCTAAATTAGAGACAGCCATTTATTTCCTATTTACCATAATTTGTCCAAAAAAAAAAGAAAAAAGAAAAAGGAAAAGGTTGAGAACTTGAGATGAGCGGAGCCGAGCCGAGCCAAGCCGAGCGACACTAGTATGGGGGTAACTAGGGGGAGAAGAAAGTAGGCCCCACGGCCTGTTAATCCAATTATGAGGAAGTCTTTTTGACTCAGATGCCCTCCTTTCTTTCTCTATTTACCACTCTCTTCAAGCCAATTGTTTATATTTACCGAGATATTCTCTGCTAATTAATTAGTAAAATAGAGAAATCTCTCGCAACTGTAGTCTGTAGGCTGTAGGCTGTAGGCTGTAGGCTGTAGGCTGTAGCATATATATGTTCTTCTGTTTTCTCCCATCTTCGCTGGGTAGAGTTTGAATTTTTATGGATTCATGAAAGGTGTGACTGCTAATTCCAACATCACTCATCACATGCCTACACCTAGATAGGCTCTAGGCATGCATCTCATGGTACCTCACCAATTACTCCAATATTGTCTTCTTCTTCTTCTTCCTTTGTTTTTTTTTTTTACATGTAATCAACCAGTCCACATCAAGCTCCCTATGATTAACAAGTGTTTTTTTTTGCTAATGCTTTATGGGTTATTTTTTTAAAAAAAAATTAAATAAATATATTTTAATGTGACATTAAAATTAAAAAAAATATTTTGAAGTGTTGGACAAATATTTTTGTTTTAAAAAGAGAAAGAAAAAAAATTGCCAAACGAACATTAAAAATGCTTGAACAACTACAATTTTTATTATAGCTTTATAATAAATTTAAGTGGCAATTTATATATTTATTGAAAATGTGTCAAGTATATTATCGCTTAGCATTTTACATTTTAATAGTTGATTTAGAGAGTATCATACTAATTAATTGACCGTGTAACATAACATAACAAAATAAAATAAAATTATGATGTGTAGCATTTTAATAAAATTTAAATAATTTATTTGACTTTGAAACTTGATTGAAGTATCAAAGAGAAGTGAATAGAAGGGGGAGGGGTCGTGGGGGGTGCACTAGGGGTGTGGGGACAAATAGATACAGTAGGAAATATATTGCTGTCTGGAATTTAGAGGGACACCCTCCAGGTCCAGGATATCCCATACAGGAAAAAAGTTCCTAAATATGTGCACTCTAATTTTTCTGACCAGTTTCTATTTATGCTCAATATTTATGCAGTCGTGCCCCAGGGCCGGCTCAATATATTTTGGGGCCTTAGACGAAACTTCAAAATGGGGCCTTAAAAAAAAATTAAGTAAAAAAAAAAATTAATATTAATATTATTATATTAATTAAACACTAAGATTTCACAACTTTTAAGTTTAGCGCTAAGATTTTTAAAGTCATTAGTTCCTTCATTATCTAGTTGCATTCTATTAGGTTTTGAATTAAACAACTTGTAAACAAAAACAAAATATTCTGTCTAAATCTTTTGAATAGACTAGTCATTTTCTATTAAGTTTCTATTTGATAAGTTACCATGGGCTTATTATATTGGGGCCTTATTAAATTAAGTCCTTTTTTAAATTACATATTTAGAGGCCTTAAGTTTTGTGAATTTTTTTTTTGGACCTTACTAAAAAAAATTTGGGCCTTAAAAAAAAAAAAAATTGGGCCTAGAATTTTTTTTTTGGGCCTTATCAAATCGGGGGCCCTAGGCGAGTGCCTAACTCGCCTAGGCTTTGAGCCGGCCCTGTCGTGCCCATTCACTTGTGAATTTCATAACTGTTCACAAGGTCACTTACGTTATGCTTTTTGACTCTGCATTTTTTTTTTATATATATATAACTGATTTTTTTTATTATATATTTTAGCTACCCATATTTTTGATTTTTTTTATTATATATTTTAGCTACCCATATTTTTGAAAAGTATTTATATCACCTTCTCTATTTTAGCTATCAGTTTTAAAAATTATTTCTCAAGTATTTCTTAATTCTTTGTTAGAAAAAAAAATTAAGATGAGAGAGTTGTGGGGGGAAGCATCCATGACTCCCAATCCCAAACAAACAGTTATATCAAATTGGGGAATTTGCATGAAAAAAAATAAGGGTTAAATATAATTCACCACTTTAAAGTTTTACCTCTTTTTCAATCTTACCATTAATTTTTAAAAATTTACTATGTGCCCCAACAAAGGGTAGTTGATGAGGGTAAAATGGAGAAATTGGAATTAAAAAAATCACGTGCATACCCTTTCCGTCAGAGTAGACAAAAAAGACTAACAGATTTGCCACAATGACAAATTGAAAAACTTAGTTAAGACATATTACAAATTTTTAAAGATTAGAAGCAAAATTAAAAAATGAGTACAACTTTGAAAGGAAAATTTCCTAAAAAAAATGTTAGAAATCATAGCATTTTTTTTTATTTTTTTTTAGAATTTAATTTTAACCTGATGTATCATAATTCTATGAGATTGTTGCACATTTCTCAAAATAATAGATCTTATGAAATTGTGACACATCATATTAAAAGCAAATTCTGAATTAAAAAAAAAAAAAAAAAAAAAAAAAAAAAAAAAAGTGAGTATCTCTAACATTCTTCAATTTCCTAACCCAAAAATATGGGCTTGTTTGCCAAGTGACGGAACAGTACAGGATAATGGGGTTACTGTTTATGCATTACTTTTTTTACTTTTTTATATTTTTTTAATACCAATCAATATTAAAACATTCTTACTTTTTTCTTTTTTTATATCACATCAATAATTTTTTATTACTATTCAAATAAAAAAATTCACTATAATCTAAATTTTTTTTCACTTTTTTATACAAATTTTTTTTATTTTATATCACATCATCACTTTTTACTAATTTCAACTATAACAATTTACTATTCTATTATGTATCTCTTTGTTAAACAACCTCAAAAGAGCAGCAGTGTGCAGGGTAAAGAAGTAAATAAGAGGAGAGCAATGTGGAAGTGTAAGATGAGACATCTGAAGAGTGTCAGAAGAGTAGAGGTAGTGAGCAACAGCTGGTGGGTGGGGGTGCATTTCATTACTCCTTTTGTTTGTTTCAAAGTTTTAATGTCATCAACTACGTACCCTTCTGCAAAATGACATGACCACTCGCAAGGTACCCTTTTACCCAAACTTCCAACAAAAATTCTCCCCCCCACCCCCCCCCCCCCCCACATTGGGTGCTTTCCCTACGTTTTGCCTCTACGTACTTTTTGTATACTCTTTTTCGAGTTTTTTCTTTTTTAATATTACGAAACAATTCAAGCCCGAAATATATTTTATCTTTATATCACATTAACACACACAAATATATCTCATAAATGATGGGAACGAAGGATTGCCACTGTTACAACCATTTAGGTAGCCCAGTTAATAATTATGAATCTTGTTCTTCCTACATTTATAGCAATTGATCGGATTCCTAGCCTTATTTCTCCATTGTTAATGTTTTTCTAGATGCATGGTACTCTTTTTTTATATATAGTTTTATAATGCGATACAAAAGTAAAAATAATTTTAGGAAATAATACATTATATATATATACTCTAAGTCAATCAAGCAATCTTTTTCATTAATAAGAAAGAATATAACTATTGTGTTTAGCTTTTACAATATCAAGAATATAATGATGAGTTTTTTTCATATGAACTTATTCATCTATAATGCAAAGTGCTTACTTGGTTAGCTTATGAGTTAGTCCATTACCCACGTTCTTGACATGAGATGCCTTACAATTCAGCAAACTATTCAATACAATTCTTTTTATGAAACATAGTTATTACAAAAATAAAAACTCTAATATAGTATTATAGTTCACCTATAAAACAGGCTTAATTGATCAAGGAAAGAGGATTCTTCACCAAAATCTTAACTCGCAACTTAATTGAGTTGTCCATCCAGGTGTAAATGACTAAAAAAAAAAAAAAAAACCTCTTTTTAGCTATATTTGTGAGGTCTCTTTTAATGAATCTTTTTGGGACATTGTTTGGCAGCTACTTTTTTACACCTATCTATTATATTATGCTTTATTTGGTTGATGTTGTGCATTCCTAGGTTTTTTTTTTTTTTGATTGTTTGATGTATCTTATTTTATAGTATACTGTTTAGTAATTACTTTAAGCTAGGATTTTTTTAGTTTAGTGGGTAGACATTATTTATCTCTAGTCACTACCTTCGTCTTCGGGCATTGTTATTTCGTCGATGAGCGTTGTAATTGCTTTTGATTCTCAAGATTTTGTATTTGACTTTTTAATCTTTACGCTTTTTTTAATAATGAAGAAGGTTTTTATTTTAAAAATAAAAATATATATATTTTTTATTTTATTTTTAAAGTGATTGGTACAAAAAAAGCCTTTTTAAAATGCGTTAAATCAACGTAGAATCAAAGGTTACTCAAAAGTCTGTCAACTAAGTTAACCAAGAAACACTTCGTTCTCTCTCATCTATCCTTTTCTCCCTGAATTTTTTTCTTGTGCAAGCCGCCATGGGAGGGAAGCACTGTGCTTCCCTCCCCACCACCCATCTCCGTTTTCATCTCTTCTCCTTCCATCCCAACATACGACTACCCTTACTTCTCACTTTCCATCATCTATCTCTTCAACCTTCTACCTTCTTTCCCGTTTTTCAAGCCTTTGGAGTTAAGGCATAAGCTCCATTTACCCACCTATCTTACTTGCTTTTTACTGGTTTTTGTGTCTTTACAACGGCTGTTCATGCTATTTTCCTCCGCCTTCCACCAAGTTTTTTGTAATTTTTGGCAAGGGGTTTCGTTTCAATTTTTCGGATCTAGATCTACACTCCTCCGCCAACTATTACAAGACACGCACCTCACCACCGGGTTCTCCGGCGTCTCTAGTTCCTCCACCGCCGCCTGCTTCCCGGCGCGTGGCTTGCACGCTCCAGAGCGTTCCTCGTTCTGGCCGGCGCGTGGCCACCCCATTTGATCCCACCGCTTCCCACCACTTCGGCCACCGGTGGTTCCGGGCGAAACCGGTGTTTCCTGTTGCTGAGAGGCCTCCTTTCGGCGGCGCGTGTTCCTCACGCGCCGTCACGGACGGCTCCCACTGCTCCTCCTCCTACCGGACGGCTGTTGTTACTGTTTATGTGTTTATTTCTTTGTTGTTTTTTTGGGCTTATTTGTTGTATCCCTCTCCCCCAGTTTACCCATGTTTTTGTGTTTGGGTCCTTGTGACTCAATACACTTGTGATATCACCTTTATTGGTGACCTCGGCTTTGAGGCATCAGTGTCTCGAGCCAAAGGGCCCGCATCTTCGGAAGTATTGCCCCCGCGTACTTTCATTCTTACTTTTAAATTTGGGTTGCTCAAGCCCTCCTGTTTTTGTTCTTTTTAATTTTCATTGTAATAGTTTCTGATGTACTTAAAAAAAAAAAATGCGTTATATATGACGTGGTATTGTAATAAATAAATATATAGTAGCGTGCTCTTTTAAGTAGACATTTCTCACAACACAGGTTTCGTCAGACTTTTAATAATCAGCAGGCCGCAGGGTAAGCAGGACATTGCCAATTTCTAGGGGCATATATGTCAACGCGCAACAGTAGTCACACAGCACAACCCCAAAAAAAAAAAAAAAAAAAAAAAAAAAAAAAGATCTTGGATCAACTGCGCGCGAGTGGTACGGATTTCCCCTGCGGCCCATGAGCAGTCCACGTCATCAGCTTTGTCTTCATTGGAACATTAAATTGTAGGTTAGAAAAAGGTTAAAAAAAGGGCTTCACATGTGTGAGAACACATACGTCACTGAACACAGAAGTGTCAGTAAAGTGGTCAGAAAAATTGCAGGGGGAAGAGGGTCAGAACTCAGAAGGCACAGCTTGCTCTCACGTGGGTCCCAGGCTTTTTTAACCTTTTGTGTCGGATAAAGCTGGGCACGCCGGCACGCGAGGGCTTACGGTGACCTCACGTGCCTTCACGTGACTTATTTTCTCGAGGTTTGTCATCCACTCTTTTTATAAGCAAAAGGTTTTGAATATATGTGCTCGCACCTTCTGCTTTTTTATTCAAATGCCAAACAGGAAATAGAGACGGTTACTAAATCCAAGTTTAATATGCGATTAAGTTTCCTTTATTAGATTATCCGAATAAAATAAAAAATTTAGACAGTCTAAAAAAAATATTACTGTGGAATTAAACTCACTTTGTTCGGAACACGTGAATTTTTCAACACACTTTTTTTAAAACATTTTAAATTTCTATGTTATTTTAGTTAGCCAAAATATTAAAATGAGAGTAAAAAAAACTACATCTGACAAAGAAGAATTTAGAGAAAAAATTTGATCAACTGCTATACCGCTCACTTATCACACATTAAATGTTTTAAATAGACATTTTTTAATTCATAATATTCTCTTTCCTTTCAATAAATAATAAAGAGATTCTTGCCAAAAAAAAATTCAATTTTTTTTCTCAATAAAATATTAAAAGTAAATAGCTAAAATAAAGGGTGAGACGAGATATTTTTGAAAGTAGTTAGTTAAAATAAATGGATAATTGTACTTTTAGTTTCTTGAATTGGCATAAATTACGAATCTCCTTATAGTACAAAAAGTTCATGAAGGGTTCTTATAATAAATTATAATTACAAATCACTATTTAAACTCATTTTTCGTTCACAAATAAACAGAGTCCGTTAGTTTGCTATGTCATACATACCTAATAAAAAATCGACACCGACCATTATAATAAAAAATATATATAAATATATTAAAAATATAAATAAAACTTAATTTTTTTAAAAAAATATATATATAAAATAGTGAAGGGGTGGCATTCGTGCCACCCCTAGATGCCTTTGGAAGGCCACCCCTTGCCACTGGCCACCCCATTTTACTATTTTTTTTTTAAAAAAAAAGTAATTTTATAATTTTATTTATTTATATTTTTAATATATTTATATTTTTTTTATTGTAATGAAAACGTGTCGATTTCTTATTAGGTATGACATGGCAAATTAACGGACTCTGTTAACTTAGTGGACGGAAAACGGGTTCAGGGAGTGATTTGTAATTATAGTTTACAACAATGACGCTTTATAAACTTTTTGTACCACATAAAGTGATTCGTAATTTAAGCTAATTCAGGGACCAGTAGTATAATTATTCCTAAAATAAATTTACCCAAAATGAATAACAAAATTTTATAATCTCTCAATTTAATTTTGATGCGACATCAAATTAAGTTCAATTTAAGAATTTTTTGTGGTGACAGTGACACTAACAAGGACTACTCTTGTTGTGTTGTACATACAGTTTCGACTATATAATATATATGGTCTACGATCTATTAGATATGACGTGGCAAATTAACAGACTCTATTAACTTGGTGGACAGAAAAACGGGTTCAGGGAGTGATTCGTAATTATAGTTTACCACGAGGACCATCCTTAAACTTTTTATACCACATAGAGTGATTTGTAATTTAAGCTAATTCAGAAATCAATAGTGTAATTATTCATAAAATAAATTTACCCAAAATGGAGAAAAAAAAATTTCCCGAACTCTCAATTTAATTTTGGTGCGACATCAACTTAAGTTCAATTCAAGAAAATTTGGTGGTGACAGTGACACTGACAAGGACTACTCTTGCTGTGTTATACGTACAGTTACGACTATATAATATATATGGTCTACGGTCTATTAGGTATGACGTGGCAAACTAACGGACTATGTTAACTTGGTGGACGGAAAACAGGTTTAGTGATTCGTAATTATAGTTTACCACAAAGACCATTCATAAACTTTTTGTACTATGATGAGTGCCAAATATTGTGTATTTGGACCCCTTGATTTGCACTAGTTAGACCTTTAGCCTTGTTATTTTCTAATGTTTTGGTTAGTTTTTGTGTTTTCTGTTTCTGTAGGACAATAAGAGAGGAATGGCAAATTTTATAAAGAAATGACTGAAAATTCGGAGATCTTGAAAAGTCGATCGATCGAATTTAAAATTCGATCAATCAAAATTTTGCCCGAAGTCGATCGATCGAAATTTCCCAGAAACTACTTTTGCAGAGCGCGCCAGAACGCCCAATCAGAAGCCAAAAAGCAGTCCTCCCTCTGATTTTCGCTGCAGAACACGCTGGTTTCGTGTTTTTGGTTGTCTCTAGCAGCAGAGGAACCCTAAAAGAGGGTAGAGGAGTCATTTATAGCCCTAGCTTTCTTCTATAAAAGCCATAACCATGCTTCCTTGTTGGAAGAGGAGAGAATAGAGTAGTGTAGAGCAGAAATTCAGTAGATAGGTTTAATTTCGTGCATCTTGTAGTGTATTTCAGTAGTTTTATTTTCAGATACTTTTTCTTTGTAAAGCTTTTCTTTCATTTCCATGGTTGTTCATCATTTTCTTGTGGTGTTCTTAGTCATGGAAGGCTAGTAACCTCAACTAGGGTTGAGGATGAAACCTTTCCATTGATGACACTCACAATCTTTGTGTACCACTTGCACATTTAATGATATATCATATTAGTTGTTCAAGTTCCATTCATTTAAAGCTTTATCTTTTGCAATGAATGTGGTTAGTGGTGGAAAGATGACATTTTATGTGTTTCAACCGATTAATACATTGTTTTATCGGTTTGAATGATAATATCCATTGTGATTGAATGATACATTGGATGTTTTGATTTCAATTGGTACTCTTTGTGATTTGTCTATGAGTTGGATTCATTTAATGGTTATTGGGTTTATGGTTAAGAAACTTGAATGACACCCTAAGCTTAATGTTCTTTGGGTGTTCAAGTGGAAACCAAGAGTGTGAGTT
Source organism: Alnus rubra (assembly GCA_028654335.1). Taxonomy (NCBI): domain Eukaryota; kingdom Viridiplantae; phylum Streptophyta; class Magnoliopsida; order Fagales; family Betulaceae; genus Alnus; species Alnus rubra. The sequence continues at coordinate 2,536,843 of JAJPGS010000281.1, forward strand.
GTAGGATTTGGTTTGGTGGATTAATTCCTTAGCCTTAGTTTCTTTTAATTTGCATATTTCATTCCATCTCTTTTAGTTAGTCTTTTGTTCTTGAATCAATTCTCAAACCTTTGGAACTAGGTTAAAATGGGGTTGATTAAGCAAGACACTAATATTTGACCATTTCCCTGTGGATTCGACCTCGCACTTGCACACACTATATTGCAAACGATTCGTGCGCTTGCGAGTACTATTTAAAACACACATCAAGTTTTTGGCGCCGTTGCCGGGGAAATCGGTTCAAAAATTGGTTTTTGTTTGATTGATTTTGTTTTTCTACTAGTTAGATAGATTTTTGTTTCATTTTTACTGTTGTTTAGCTTCTGTTCCGCATTCTAAGTCTTTTCTTTGTTTTTCCCGGATCTGTTCTGCAGCTTCTGCAACTTACTGGGTGCCCTGAAGAATCGATCGATCGAAAATAAATTCGATCGATCGACTTTCAATCGGTCGATTTAGAATCTGCACTATATAAAGACGATCGATCGACAATATATTCGATCGATCGACTTTCGATCGATCGAAATATACTTAGATCGATCGACTTTCTGCACAGTAGCAGCTCGGAACTAGGTGAGTATCTCTATTCCAGTACTTCTTTTAGTCCATTTTGTTCATTTTTTGTTCATAATTTGTTTCTGTTTAATAGTATTTTGCTGTTTGTTTAATTTCCTTTTAGTTCATTATAACTTAGTTCAAATTCTGTTTAGTTCGTGTTTTATAGTATCCTCAATTTGCTTTATTTTGTTCTAAAAAAAAAAAAAAAGATTTTATGTTCTATTTCTGTTCCTGGCCCTGCAAATTTCGAACATTCGATCGATCGAATAAAAGTTCGATCGATCGACCATTACATTCGATCGATCGACCTCAACTCAGAAGGCAGCTCCTGGATAAGATCAGTAGCAGAAATTTTTACCAAAAATTCTTTTTGGTCCCAACTTGTAAGTATTCTTATTTTTACTTTTGCTGCTATTTTTGTGTAAATTGTATGCACTTGTGTTAGTCTTTACATTTTAGTTGTGTTATTTTTCTTTGATAAAAAAAGAAAAAAAAAAGAATATTTTGCTAATAAGGGTTTACTTAGCGATCTAAGGGCAATGACAAGGTAAATTCTGGCAAGGATTGGTCATGGGATTTAAGTGTGTCCGTTGTGACCCCCCTCACCTACCTGGGAATTAGCCTAGATTGTACTTTGGAGAACTATGTCCCCTATTAGCAAATTGTTTTCTTTATTTTTGTTTGTTTGTCTTTTGGTTAAACAATTGTGTATGCTTGGTGTATGCTTGGTAGAAGATCATTGAACTTAGACTTGACATCTTTAGATCCCGAAATTGAAAGAATTCTTAGGAGAAATCTTAGAAATTCTGTTGAGATGGGAGATAACATGCATGCAAATGAAAATGAGAGGAATCGGGGAGAAAACGTTGATCATACTAGGACACTTAGGGATTTGTTTGCACCCGTTGCAACAAATTCTCCTTCATGTATCGTGTTACCCCCAACCAATGCCACTCATTTTGACATCAAGCCTCATGTCATCCAACTCCTACCCGCATTCCATGGCTTGGACCTCGAAAATCTTTATAGCCATGTGAAGAAATTCAAGGACATCTGTGCCACCTTCAAATTTCAAAAATTTTCTGAAGAGTCTGTGCATCTTAGGCTATTTCCTTTCTCACTCCATGATAGGGCCAAAGCATGGTTGGATTCAAACATGCCTGGTTCCATCACTTATTGGGAGAACTTGCTCAACAAGTTCTACAACAAATTCTTCCCCATGTCCAAAGTCAATGAGTGTAGGAAGGAGATAAGCTCATTTACTCAAGAAGAAGATGAGAAATTTTCTGAGAGTTGGGAGAGATTTCAAGATATGCTGATTAAGTGCCCTCCACATGGATACGAGAAATGGAGACTGGTGCAATTTTTCTATCAAGGATTAACTCAATCCAATCGTAGCATGATCGAGTCGATGAACGGAGGCGCATTTCTGAGTTTGACGGGAGAGGAGGCGTATAGGACCTTAGATCAGTTATCCGACAATTCCCAACAGTGGGATTTTTCAAGCTATCGAGATAGAGCTGCTCGCATTCAGAAAAAGGGAGGCATCTATGAGGTTAATGAGGATATAGAATTAAAAATGAAGATAGATGCCCTTACCAAAAAGGTCGAAGCCCTAGCTGTTAGCAAATTCATGAATGCTGCCAATCCATTCTATGTTGACTGTTGTTCCATCTGTGCTAGTCCGATGCACTTAGAACAGACTTGCTCATCAGTGCCGGCTTTTGTCGAGTCACCAATGGAGCAAGTGAACGCTTTCAACGATTATCGAAAGCAAGCCAGTGGACCTTTCTCCGAATCGTACAATTCAGGGTGGCGGAACCACCCTAACTTTTCTTGGAAGCAGAACCAGCCTATGGCTCAAGGGGGAGTTCCTCACCAATCTCATACTCAATACCCCCCTGGATTTCATCAGCCGGTTCACCATCAAAGCCGTCCATCCCAACCAGCACCATCATACCAAGCCCCGACTCAAGCCCCTGCCTCTTCTTCACAATCTTCTCTAGAAGACACTCTTAAGGCTTTCATCCAGATTACCGGCCAATCCATCAATGACGTGAAGAATGCTACCATGGTGAACACTCAAGCGATTGCCAAGATGGAGACCCAGATCGGGAAAATTGCTAGTCACCTGGGGGAGAGAGAGAAGGGAAAGCTCCCTAGTCAGCCTGTGCCGAATCCGAAGTTGCAGTTCCATGAGGGAGGTTCATCAAATGCAGTGCATGGGCAGGAGCATGTGCAAGCCGTTGTCACACTTAGATCAGGGAAACAAGTGGACAACCAAGTGGTTCACCCAGAGGAGAATCCTGCTGCACAAAGAGAACAAGGAAGCAGGAGCGTAGAAAAGAGAAATGCCGAGCCATCTACATTAGCTCCGACCATAGAGACTTCTCCTAGGCCGTTTATACCTAAGGCGCCTTACCCTGATAGACTTCTCGCGCCCAAGAAAGGAGGAACATTCGAGGACATTCGGGAGGTGTTCAAACAAGTGCAGATCAACATTTCGTTCTTGGATGCCATCCAGCAAGTGCCGTTCTACACCAAGTTCTTGAAGGACTTAATCACCGTCAATCGGAGGAACAACGTCCCGAGAAAAGTTTGTTTGACCGAGCAAGTCAGCTCAATCCTCCAATACAGGCTGCCCATCAAGTACAAGGACCCTGGATGTCCTACCATCTCTTGCACGATAGGAGTCAGCCACATTGAGAAGGCCCTGCTTGACCTTGGAGCCAGCGTCAATCTCCTACCCTATTCAGTTTACCTGCAATTAGGATTAGGAGAATTGAAGCCCACCTCCATGACATTGCAATTGGCTGATCGGTCAGTTAAGATACCACGGGGAATAGTGGAGGATGTTTTGATTAAGGTGGATAAGTTTTATTTCCCCGTGGACTTCATAGTGATTGACACCGAGCCGGTACAGAACGTTGGAGTTCAGATACTGATAATCCTAGGGCGAGCATTCTTAGCTACGGCTAACGCCCTGATCAACTGTAGGACGGGGGTCATGAAGATCTCATTCGGCAACATGACGGTAGAGCTGAACATTTTTACCATCAGCAAACAGCCGAGGGAGTGTGATGAGATCAACAATGTCTGCTTGATAGAGGAAATCCTAGAGGAAAGCATTGAAGAATCAAGCATACAAGACCCCCTAGAAGCATACCTTGCTCAATTTGGAGAGGATCTGGACTTGGATGTACTGCTTGAGCAAAGCAAATGTTGTTTTGGAGTTTGCTCCTCTGGAGAGCAAGAAGGAAGAGGAGGCAGCAGTACCTGAGCCTCCAAAGAAGGAACTTAAGCCCCTACCGGACAATCTCAAGTATAAGTTCCTCGGTCCAGCAGAGACTTTGCCTGTAATCATAGCTTCAGATCTTCACACCGCTCAGGAGGAGAGGTTGTTAGATGTCTTGAGGGAGCATAAGGAAGCTATAGGCTGGACCATTGAAGATATTAAGGGAATCAGCCCATCGGTGGTGATGCATAGGATACACTTGGAGGAAGACACCAAACCATCGAGGGAGCCACAGAGAAGGCTCAACCCGACCATGGAAGAAGTCGTCAGAGGAGAAGTAATCAAGTTGTTGGATGCTGGCATCATCTACCTCATCTCTGACAGCAAATGGGTGAGCCCCATTCATGTCGTGCCCAAGCGAGCTGGAGTTACAGTCGTGCAGAACAAGGAAGGCGAGTTGGTTCCAACTCGAGTACAGTCCGGATGGAGAGTCTGCATCGACTACCGCAAGCTGAACACCGCCACCAGGAAAGATCACTTTCCTCTTCCGTTCATTGTTCAAATGGTGGAGCGGTTGGTCGGGCACGAGTATTATTGTTTTTTGGATGGTTATTCTGGATATAACCAGGTCCCTGTGGACCCTGAAGACCAAGAGAAGACGACCTTCACTTGTCCGTTCGGGACGTTCGCCTACCGACGCATGCCCTTTGGCTTATGCAATGCACCCGCTACTTTTCAGCGGTGCATGATCAGCATCTTTTCTGATATGGTAGAGCGTTTCCTGGAGGTGTTTATGGACGACTTTTCGGTTTTCGAGTAATCTTTTGAGGAGTGTTTGCACCACCTCACGTTAGTTTTGGAGAGGTGTAAAGAGAAGAACCTGGTACTCAATTGGGAGAAGTGCCATTTTATGGTACAACAAGGAATCGTGCTCGGGCACGTCATCTCTCGTCGGGGGATAGAGGTAGACAAGGCGAAGGTAGATCTGATATCCAACCTTCCGCCCCCACGAATGGTGAAAGAGGTTCGCTCTTTTCTGGGCCATGCAGGATTTTATCGGTGATTCATTCAGGACTTCAGCAAGATCGCCCGGCCCTTGTGCAAACTGTTGGTGAAGGAGGCCCATTTCATTTTTGACGAGGACTGCAAGAAGGCATTTGGGGCCTTGAAGGCAATTCTGACGTCCACACCCATCATTCGGCCCCCGAGCTGGGGTACACCTTTCGAGATCATGTGTGACGCATCAGATTACGCCGTTGGAGCTGTGTTGGGGCAGCGCATTGACAAACTTCCCCACGTCATTTATTATGCAAGTCGGACTCTGAACGACGCCCCAACTGAATTATTCGACCACTGAGAAGGAGCTGCTGGCAGTCGTGTTTGCTCTGGATAAGTTTCGATCCTACCTACTAGGATCGAAAGTCATCATCTACTCGGATCACGCGGCATTGAAGTATATTTTTTCCAAAAAGGATGCTAAATCTCGCCTCATCCGGTGGATTTTGCTCTTACAATAGTTCGACATTGAGATTCGGGACAAGATGGCCGCCCCCATTTCTGAGACCTTCCCCGATGAGCAGTTAATGCATATCGCTCATGCTCACTCACCTTGGTTTGCTGACATAGTGAACTATCTTGTCACCGGTCAAATGCCTTTGCATTGGGGACGGCAAGATAAGTCCAAATTTATGTCCATGGTGAAGAATTTTTTCTGGGACGATCCTTACTTGTTCAAGTATTGTCCCGATCAGATCATTAGGAGATGCATTCCCGAGCCTGACCAATCCAGTGTCATCTCCTTCTGTCATGATCATGCCTGTGGAGGCCATTTCAGTGCGAAGAAGACCGCTGCAAAGATTTTGCAGTACGGTTTTTACTGACCCACCATCTTTCAAGACGCTCACACTTATTGTGTTTCATGCGAGCGCTGTCAGAAGCTAGGGAGTATTTCACGTCGAAATATGATGCCACTCAACCCGATTCTTATTGTTGAGATTTTCGATGTATGGGGCATTGATTTTATGGGACCTTTCCCAAACTCCTTCGGCTATCTGTACATTCTGGTTGCTGTGGACTACGTGTCCAAATTGGTAGAGGCAGTTGCCTACAAGACCAAGGACCACAGAGTTGTGGTCCAGTTTTTAAAAGACACTATATTTGCTCGTTTTGGTACTCCTCGAGCAATTATTAGTGATGGTGGAAAGCACTTCTGCAACCGGGTCTTCGAGCAGCTGATGAAGAAATATTGCATCACGCACAAGGTTGCCACTCCTTATCACCCTCAGACGAGTGGACAAGTGGAGGTTTCAAACAGAGAGATCAAGAGGATTTTAGAGAAGACAGTGAACCCGTCAAGGAAAGATTGGTCTCTCCGGTTGAACGATGCATTATGGGCATACCGGACAGCGTTCAAGACACCGATTGGCATGTCACCTTACCGTATCGTGTACGGGAAAGCATGCCATCTGCCTGTGGAGTTGGAGCACAGAGCCTACTGGGCCATTAAGCAGCTGAATTTCGATCTCACAAAGGCTGGCTCACAGAGGAAGCTCCAACTCAATGAATTGGAAGAGCTGAGGAACGATGCCTATGACTGTGCTAGGATGTACAAAGCACGAATGAAGAAGGCTCACGACCAGAACATATTGAGACGATCTTTTGAGCCCGGTCAGAAAGTCCTTCTTTACAATTCACGTCTGCATCTGTTCCCAGGGAAGCTCCGATCTCGATGGACAGGCCCTTTCATAGTTCGATCAGTGTTTTCTTATGGGGCCATTGAGATTAAGGATCCAAAAAATGGCAGCACGTTCAAGGTGAACGGGCAACGATTGAAGCCATTTTTGGAGTTACAGAGCTCGGAGGTTGAGACGACCCATTTAGAGGATCCGAGTTACTCGGAGTGATTGTCGTCAGGATGGAAAGTCTGGCTGAAGACTGAAAACTTAGCGCTTGTGGGAGGCAACCCTCATCATTTTTTCCCTATCATTTGATTTTCTTTCTTTAGTTGTGATTTTCAGGACAGTGTCTGCCGTTCAAGTTTGGGGGAGCACTTCTCTTGCAGTGTGTCCAACTTGCATCACCACTTCGGTATTGTATCTCTAGCCACATTGGGGACAATGTGTCATTCTAGTTTGGGGGTGGGGTAGACATTTCTGTCTGTTTTTATTTAATTCTTGCTTTGTTGCCTTGTTAATACTCATTCAAAAAAAAAATGCCTTATTGTTAGTTGAAGCATGGTTACATCTTACTATGGTTTGCATCTCATTGGTTTGTTTAAAATGTTGAATTTTGCATATCATTAAAATCTGAGATCTTTTGACTCATCTTTGGATTAGAGAGACTTGACATGTTTAAACTGTTCATCACAAGCACATTAGCATTTGTTTCTGTGGGGTATGAGATTTGAATTAAAATTTATATGTCTTGAGATTTGTAAGATGACTTGTTGATGAAACTTTGGCTTATTGATATATATATATATATATATATTAAAAAAAAAAAAAATATGCTTAGAATAATATCACCAATTTGACTTCTCATTGAGTAACCGGGCCCCTTGCCTCATTAAGCATTGGGTGTTCGCGTAAAAAGATGAGAATTTCAGTTTGGATGATTGTTTCGCTAGTTTGACTTCGTAGCCTTTTTGACTTGAGTAATTAAGCCCTTAGGGATGTTTTTACATCTAGTGCCCTAAAACCATCTGGTTTGGGAGTCACTGGCCCAACACTCACTACATGGGTCAATTAGAAAGCTTAAAGGAGTCAAACATTGCACAGCCGACACAAATAATAGTAAATAATAATGAATGTGAGATAAGCCTTGGTTATTTGACGGAAGTCCTGCGGATTTCTGGATATATGTGCTTTGAGGAAAATCAAAACCCCATGACTCTATGTTATTCACACCTTACACTTTTGAACATGTGTTGTCTCAATTTTTCATCTATGAGTTGATCGATTTTTGATAACATGATAATGTGATATTCATTTTGTTAAACATGCTCATGATGTGTGAACCATGTGTTTGAATGATGATTTTCGCTCAATTGATAATACGGCATTTCAATATTTGTGGGTACCATTTCTGGCAAACCCTCACGAGACTTCACTCGTCCACTAGGGAGTCCTAGGGGTTTAAAAGGCTTGTTGCATATGCTAAATGCAATCGTTTCTCCCACGAAAGAGGACTTATGTTTCATGCTTTGATTTTGTTTTTCATTTTGTTTTTGCTAAGGGACTAGCAAAATGTAAGTTTGGGGGTATTTGATGAGTGCCAAATATTGTGTATTTGAACCCCTTGATTTGCACTAGTTAGACCTTTAGCCTTGTTATTTTCTAATATTTTGGTTAGTTTTTGTGTTTTCTGTTTCTGTAGGACAATAAGAGAGGAATGACAAATTTTATAAGGAAATAACTGGAAATTCGGAGATCCTGAAAAGTCGATCGATCGAACTTAAAATTCGATCGATCGAAATTTTGCCCGAAGTCGATCGATCAAAATAAAAGTCGATCGATCGAAATTTTCCAGAAACTGCTTTTGCAGAGCGCGCCAGAACGCCCAATCAGAAGCCAAAAAGTAGTCCTCCCTCTGATTTTCGCTGCAGAACACGCTGGTTTCGTGTTTTTGGTTGTCTCTAGCAGCAGAGGAACCCTAGAGGAGGGTAGATGAGTCATTTATAGCCCTAGCTTTCTTCTATAAAAGCCATAGCCATGCTTCCTTGTTGGAAGAGGAGAGAATAGAGTAATGTAGAGCAGAAATTCAGTAGATAGGTTTAATTTCGTGCATCTTGTAGTGTATTTCAGTAGTTTTATTTTCAGATACTTTTTCTTTGTAAAGCTTTTCTTTAATTTCCATGGTTGTTCATCATTTTCTTGTGGTGTTCTTAGTCATGGAAGGCTAGTAACCTCAACTAGGGTTGAGGATGAAACCTTTCCATTGATGACACTCACAATCTTGGTGTACCACTTGCACATTTAATGATATATCATATTAGTTGTTCAAGTTCCCTTCATTTAAAGCTTTATCTTTTGTAATGAATGTGGTTAGTGGTGGAAAGAGGACATTTTATGTGTTTCAACCGATGAATACATTGTTTTATCGGTTTGAATGATGATATCCATTGTGATTGAATGATACATTGGATGTTTTGATTTCAATTGGTACTCTTTGTGATTTGTCTATGAGTTGGATTCATTTAATGGTTCTCGGGTTTATGGTTAAGAAACTTGAATGACACCCTAAACTTAATGTTCTTTGGGTGTTCAAGTGGAAACCAAGAGTGTGAGTTGTAGGATTTGGTTTGGTGAATTCCTTAGCCTTAGTTTCTTTTAATTTGCATATTTCATTCCATCTCTTTTAGTTAGTATTTTGTTCTTGAATCAATTCACAAACCTTTGGAACTAGGTTAAAATGGGGTTGATTAAGCAAGACACTAATATTTGACCATTTCCCTGTGGATTCGACCTCGCACTTGCACACACTATATTGCAAACGATTCGTGCGCTTGCGAGTACTATTTAAAACACACATCATACTACATAGAGTGATTCGTAATTTAAGTTAATTTAGAAACTAGTAGTGTAATTATTCATAAAATAAATTTACCCAAAATGGTGAACAAAATTTTTCGAACTCTCAATTTAATTTTGATGCGACATCAACTTAAGTTCAATTTAAGAAATTTTGGTGGTGACAGTGACACTGACACTGACAAGTGACAATGACTACTCTTGTTGTGCCGTACGTACAGTTGAACTATATAATATATATGATCTACGGTCTATTAGGTATGATGTGGCAAATTAACGGATTCTGTTAACTTGGTGGACGGAAAACGGGTTCAGGGAGTGATTCGTAATTATAGTTTACCACAATGACCCTTAATAAACTTTTTGTACCACATAAAGTGATTCGTAATTTAAGTTAATTCAGGGACCAGTAGGGTAATTATTCCTCAAATAAATTTACCCAAAATAGAGGAAAAAAAATTTATGAGCTCTCAATTTAATTTTGGTGCGACATCAACTTAAGTTCAATTTAAGAAATTTTGGTGGTGACAGTGACACTGACAAGTGACAAGGACTACTCTTGCTGTGTCGTACGTACAGTTGCGACTATATAATATATATGGTCTTCGATCTATTAGGTATGACGTGGCAAACTAACGGATTCTATTAATTTTGTGGACGAAAAACGGGTTCAGAGAGTGATTCGCAATTATAGTTTACCACAATGATCCTCCATAAATCTTTTGTACCACATAAAATGATTCATAATTTAAGCTAATTCAGGAACCGGTAGTGTAATTATTCTTAAAATAAATTTACAAAAAAATGGAGAACAAAATTTTTCAAACTCTCAATTTAATTTTGATGCGACATCAACTTAAGTTCAATTTAAGAAATTTTGGTGGTGACAGTGACAGTGACACTGACAAGTGACAAGGACTACTCTTGTTGTGCCGTACGTACAGTTGCAACTATATAATATATATGATTAATGGTCTATTAGGTATGACATGGCAAACTAACGGACTCTGTTAACTTGGTGGAGGAAAAATGGGTTTAGGGAGTGATTCGTAATTATAGTTTACCACAAAAACCCTCCATAAACTTTTTGTACCACATAGATTGATTTATAATTTAAACTAATTCAGGGACCAATAGTGTAATTATACCTAAAATAAATTTACCCAAAACGGAGAACAAAATTTTATGTACTCTCAATTTAATTTTTGTGCGACATCAACTTAAGTTGAATTTAAGAAATTTTGGTGTTAACACTGACACTGATAAGGACTACTCTTGTTGTGCCGTACGTACAGTTGCGACTATATATGGTATTCGGTCTACAAGGTATTCATTGTAATGACTAATATTTTTTTGTATAACTCTTATATAATTTTTGCATAATTTTAATTACTATTTTTTAAAAATAATCATTGAATATTTAAGGCTTACTTTTAGGAAAACAAATCTAATAATTAATCATAAAAAAAAAAATAATAATTAAAATTATAGAAGAATAATGCAAAAATCATTTCTCATCTTCAATACGGTAGCTAATTAGGTTGCATCAGCTCAGAATCAGATGTACTATGCTTTGACTGGATTGAGATCGGGTCGGTACTACTACTACTACTACAACAAGAAAGTGCAATAGCTTTTAATACTTGCTATTTTTATTTTAAATGAATAGTCCCAAATTTATGACGTCATTAACCCTTACTTTTATCTTGACTACAACAAGTCAATAACTCCATTGTCATCGTCAAACTGTCATCACCGTAGGGTTGGAGCCAAGATTTTTAGTGTGAGGGGGTGCTTTTTATTTATTTTTTAATAAGTTGCAAGGCTAATGGTTTTTGTACGTTACTTTACTTTGGTGTACACTAAGGTGTGTAAATAACACATTTCATCAAGCAAATACACAATAAAATAAAAATAATTAGCAAATAAACTAAACATAATTTATAAATAAGGTCTATGAAAACCGGTAATTTTGAGCGTGGACTATTTTTCCTATCAAGATAAAATAATTTTGATCCTTTATATAACATTAACAGACAGAAATAGATCTCCTAAATGATGGGAAGGAAGGAAGGAAGGATTGCCATTTGCCATTTCCCATTTAAGTTATGAATCTTGTTCTTCCTCCCGAGTCCCGACATTAATTTATAGCAATATGTGCATTTGTTTTACAAAATATTAGAAAACTACCCCATATATATATATATATATATATATATATATATATATATATATATATATATATTAATTCTCAAATTGCCCTTGTTTAAAAAAATAAAAAAAATGGGGTGGCCGATTTGGCCCTAGCCACCCCCATTCCTGCCGGATGGGGGTGTCCGAGCCACCCCTTTTGGCCCATGGAGCTAGCTATGTCCACACTTTTTTTCTTCTTTTTTTCTCATATTTTTTTAAAGGGCATTTAATTCTTTTCAATATATAATTTCAGTTAAAAAAGACGGCATTCACTAACGGATTGGTCACATTGAGAATTTTGGCAACTTGTGTTAGGTACATTGCAACTTTTAAAACATCAGAGGCCATTTGAAAAAGTTGTCAAACTTCCGCAGGTAAATTGTATTTTCCTCTAATTTTTAATGTTTTATGATTTAAGTTATTTGTTAAGGTTTTTGTTTTGAAAAAAGAAAACAAGAAAAATGGAAACTTTAACTTATAACTCCTGATCTTTCATCACTTTTACAATTAAGTACTCAAACTTTAAAAATTATCAATTTATAGTATCCATCTTTCAATTTTTTTTTTCAAATTCAACCATCCGTTATAATTTTTCGTTAAATCCTATCAAAATTTTCAAAATACTTTTTTTTTAATAAAAAAAATATATAAAAATTTTCAAAGATTGAAGTATGGGTATTTTTGTAAATTCTGTTAAATTCTTACAAACAACTAAATCCTTGCAATTTTTTCATTTTTTTCCAAAAAAAAAAAAAAGAAGATATATGTATTTTGAGGAATTTCGGCAGGATTTAACGGAAAATTTTAACAAAGGGTTTAAATTGAAAAAAATTGAAAGATTGATACCCTAAATTGACACTTTTTAAAGTTTAAGTACTTAATTACAAAAATGGTGAAAAATCAAAGGTTATAAGTAAAGTTTTTTCAACTAAAAAAGAAAACAAAAAGAATAAGGAAAAATGCTGTTTCCTTCGTTAGAGGAACCTAAACATTGAACGACTATATTTTAAAAAATCATTATATAAGACCATGCTGCTTGCCAAATTCAATGGCTAAATTTCAAAAGCTCGGGGAAAAAATAGCTAATTTCAAATGTATCTTTTTGTTATAACCACATTTTTTTTTTCTATTAATTCCTAAATCAATTTAATAATCTCTATTCTCATCTCAATAACTACGACGAAATGAAAAAAAACCTCACATTATATATTAGTTGGCTCCTTGATCGATATTTGTGAGGTCTCTTTTTATGAATTTATTTATTTGTGACATTGTTTGGAAGCTGCATTTTTACACCTATCTATTTATTTTATTTTATTTTTAAAGATACATTAGTAACAAATTACATCATAAGATAAAATACACAATAGGCTTGGACAATCTAAATAAAATCTTTGAACGAAAGTACGCGAATGTAATGTTTCTGAAGATGCGGACCCAATAACTAAAGGCATGGATGCCACAAAGTCGAAGTCACCATTAAAGATGATTCGAAATGTATATTGAGTCACAAAGATCTAAACACCAAAATAAGAATAAAGAGAAGAAGAATGATACAACTCATAAACCAAAAAAAAAAAAAAACAACAACAACAACAAACACAGCATTGAAACGAGTTGGGTGGGAGCCGTCCTATGAGGTGCGTGAGAGACACACGCCGCCCAAGGACAGCCTTATTTAGTTGATGTTGTGTATTAAATGACTTTTATTTTATTTGTAAAGCGATTGGTACAAAAAACTATCTTTTAAGCGACCGGTACGAAAAAAACCTTTAATGACTTTTATTTTATTTTTTAAGTGACAGATACGAGAAAACCTTTAAAATGCGTTAAATTTATTTGGTTGATGCTGTGTATTTATATGACTTTTATTTTATTTTTAAAGTGACTGCTATATAAAACCTTTAAAATGTGTTAAATCAACCTATATATCACAGGAAAATGATTTTTGAATAATTAAAAGTGCACAATTTTTACACAACCAATACACATTGGTGGGATTCATGCATGTAGATCCAACTATGCATGAATCCCACCAATGCATGGATCCCTCCAGCAAAAATGTAGAATATGATGAAAATTTATGCTTTTTATTTATTTTTTGATTTGTTATTATGCAATTATTTAGGTTTACAATAATTGTTTTTGACATAACAACTTAAATGATTTAATCATTTATTATTGCACTATTAATGTTATGGTTTCACTCTCAACATTGCTATTATTTGAGGCTTAAGGAGATCTTGTAAAAAAAAGAGTTCACGTTCAAAAATACCAATTTGCATAAACCCTATTTATAGATTGTGTTTAATTTATTTGCTAATTATTTTATGTTATTGAGTGTTTGTGATGCCTCGAGATTAAATTTAAGATTTCTATACTTTTATTTTAGATATACATGTAGAAATTATATGTATCAATGTGATTTTATAATTATATAAGTCGTCTCCCCAACTTAATTTTTTAAAAAAAAAAAGAAAAGAAAAGAAAAGAAACAACAACCGACCATCCTACAGGAAATAATAGTTTTATGATGACAATGGAGTTGTTGTGGTCATGATAAAAGTAAGGGTTAATGACGTCGTAAATTTTGGACTACTCATTTAAAAGAAATAGCACGTACTAAAAACTATTGCACCCACTTGTAGTACCGACCCGATCTCAATCCATTGATTCCATTCAAAGCATAGTACATTAGTATCTCTGAAGTCTGAGCTGATGCAAAATGTTAGCTCGGGGGGGAAACAGAGAGAAAGAGACGGAGATTGGTGGACAGTGCAAGTGGAGTTGCAATGCTGACCAATTTTTCAAAACCCTAGTTTAGAGTTTGAAACTTTGAATGCATAAGTTGATTTAGTTTCTTTTTATCACTTTTATTATTTATTTTAACTAAAAGTGAGTTTTACATAACTCACCGTAAGTGCTCTTAAAAAAGCCGATATTATGTTCTATGTCATATAGGGATGTGTTAGTTGCACAATCAAAAATGCATAATTTTTATAAAATCAAGACACATTGAGGAGACCCATGCATAGTGTGATCTACATGCATGAATCCCACCAATGTGTATTGGTTGTGTAAAAACTATGCACTTTTAATTGTGCAAAAATCATTTTCCTATCATATATAGGTTGATTTAACGCATTTTAAAGGTTTTATGCACCAGTCACTTTAAAAATAAAATAAAAGTCATATAAATACACAACATCAACCAAATAAATTTAACGCATTTTAAAAGTTTTCTTGTACCAATCGCTTTAAAAATAAAATAAAAGTCATTGAATACACAACATCAACCAAATAAGGCTGTCATTGGCGGCATGTGTCTATCATGAGCCTCCCAGGACAACTCCCACCCAACCCGTTTCATTGCTATGCTTGTTGTTGCCTTTTTATTATTTTTCTGAGCTTATGTGACTATGTGTTGTATCATTCTCTTCATGTTTATCATTGTTTTGGTGTTTGAGTTTTTGTGAATCACCTTCAATGGTGACTCCGACTTTGTGGCATTCATGCCTCAAATTGTTGGGCTCGCGTCTTCGAAAGTATTGTCTCTACTTACTTTCGTTCAAAGGTTTTAAGTCGTCATTTACACCTGGATGGACTAACTCATAGGCTAACCAAATAAACACTTCGCATTATAGATGAATAAATTCATATGAATAAAGCTAATCATAGTATTCTTGACATTGAAACAGCTAAACGCAATAGTCATATTCTTTCTTATTAATAAAAGATTTCTTCATTAACTTTATATATATATATATATATAGAGGTCTCTTTTTATGAATTTATTTATTTGTGACATTGTTTGGTAGCTGCATTTTTACACCTATCTATTTTTTTTATTTTATTTTTAAAGATACATGAGTAACAAATTACATCATAAGATAAAATACACAATAAGCTTGGACAATCTAAATAAAAATCTTTGAGCGAAAGTACGCGAATGTAATGTTTCCGAAGATGCAGGCCCAATAACTAGAGGCATAGATGCCACAAAGTCGTAGTCACCATTAAAGCTAATTCGAAATGTGTATTGAGTCATAAAGATCTAAACACCAAAATAGGGATAAAGAGGATGAGAATGATACAACTCATAAACCCAAAAAAAAAAAAAAAAAAAAAAAAAACAACAACAACAAACACAGCATTGAAACGAGTTGGGTGGGAGCCGTCCTATGAGGTGCGTGAGAGACACACGCCGCCCAAGGACAGCCTTATTTAGTTGATGTTGTGTATTAAATGACTTTTATTTTATTTATAAAGCGATTGGTACGAAAAATTATCTTTTAAGCGACCGGTACGAAAAAAAACCTTTAATGATTTTTATTTTATTTTTAAAGTGACAGATACGAAAAAAACCTTTAAAATGTGTTAAATTTATTTGGTTGATGCTTTGTATTTATATGACTTTTATTTTATTTTTAAAGTGACTGCTATATAATACCTTTAAAATGCGTTAAATCAACCTATATATCACAGGAAAATGATTTTTGCATAATTAAAAGTGCACAGTTTTTACACAACCAATACACATTGGTGGAATTCATGCATGTAGATCCAACTATGCATGAATCCCACCAATGCATGGATCCCTCCAGCAAAAATGTAGAATATGATGAAAATATATGCTTTTTATTTATTTTTTGAGTTGTTATTATGCAATTATTTAGGTTTACAATATTTGTTTTTGACATAATAAGTTAAATGATTTAATCATTTATTATTGCACTATTAATTGTTAAAGTATTTTCAAAATTAATATGTATATATATTTATTTTGTGTCTTGGGAATGATTTAAAAGGAAGGTATTAAAGAGCATTAAATGAAGATAGTCCCACATGGGAAAAAGAGAAACTAAAGTTGGCATTTATAAGGACCAACACACTTTAAGCATTTAAAGTAATGCTTGGGTGTATACTCTAATACGGTGCGAAGCACCGGACGCACACGCGCGCGCGCGTGGCAGTGGGCTGTAGGGCACTAGTGGCACTTTGATGGCGCAATTGGCACGAAGCATCGGAGCTCGGAGCGATCTAATCATGACCTTTCGATTTTGGATGGTCCTGATCAATCGATCTAGTGGTTTAATCTAAACCATAGGATGCTTCTTAGGTAAATCCAGTGGTTGGATTTATTGGACAATCAAATAAATAAATTGTAAGGTCAAATCACATTTGATCTAATGGTTGAGATTAATAAATAACGATCTAATGGTTATTATTAATCAATCATAGACAGTTATTTGATCTGATGGTCAGATTTAAGTGTCTGTTAAAATAGCAGTTTATGACTGTTACTTAAGCAGTTATGGACGGTTGGATTAGCAGTTATTTCAATATTATACAGAAGTAACTGCTGTCCAGTTATCATAAATATACAGAAATAACTGCTGTACAATGTTTAATAAAAGAAATAATAAAATTTTCTTTTATCTTCAATGCTTTTTTCTGATACCTTTTGTATTTAAAATTAAAAAGTCTCTGTCTGTCTCTTGATATAATAAAAAAATCTGAAAGTGTTCGGTTTTAATTTTTCGTAAGTGCAAAACGAGATTAAAACAAACAGAGGTTTCTGGGCTCCATTGTATCCTGGAGAAATATTTGCTGTAGCATTTTTTGCATACCTTTCTGGTGGGGGCAAATAACCTTTTTGCTGTAACCTTAGGAGCATTTCGTTTTTCTGCTTTCGTTTATATTTTCTAACATTAATGTTATGGTTTCACTCTCAACATTGCTATTATTTGAGGCTTAAGGAGATCTTATTAGAAAAAAGAGTTCATGTTCAAAAATACCAATTTGCATAAACCCTATTTATAAATTGTGTTTAATTTATTTGCTAATTGTTTTATGTTATTGAGTGTTTGTGATACCACGAGATTAAATTTAAGATTTCTATACTTTTATTTTAGATATACATGTAGAAATTATATGTATCAATGTGATTTTATAATTATATAAGTCATCTCCCCAACTTAATTTTTTTTTTAAAAAAAAAAAGAAAAGAAAAAAAAACAACAACCGACCATCCTACAGGAAATAACAGTTTTATGATGGCAATGGAGTTATTGTAGCCATGATAAAAGTAAGGGTTAATGACGTCGTAAATTTTGGACTACTCATTTAAAAGAAATAGCACGTGCTAAAAACTATTGCACCCACTTGTAGTACTGACCGAATCTCAATCCATTGATTCCATTCAAAGCATAGTACATTAGTATCTCTGAAGTCTGAGCTGATGTAAAATGTTAGCTCAGGGGGTAAAGAGAGAAGGAGCCGGAGATCGGTGGACAGTGCAAGTGGAGTAGTTGCAATGCTGACCAATTTTTCAAAACCCTAGTTTAGAGTTTGAATGCATAAGTTGATTTAGTTTTTTTTTATCACTTTTATTATTTATTTTAATCAAAAAGTGAGTTTTACATAACTCACCGTAAATACTCTTAAAAAAGCAAGATATTATGTTTCATGTTATATAGGGATGTGTTAGTTGCACAATAAAAAATGCATAATTTTTTAAAAAAAGACACATTGGTGAGATCTATGCATAGTGCGATCTACATGCATGAATCCCACCAATGTGTATTGGTTATGTAAAAACTATGCACTTTTAATTGTGCAAAAATCATTTTCCTGTCATATATAGGTTGATTTAACGCATTTTAAAGGTTTTATGCACCAGTCACATTAAAAATAAAATGAAAGTCATATAAATACACAACATCAACCAAATAAATTTAACGCATTTTAAAAGTTTTCTCGTACCGGTCGCTTTAAAAATAAAACAAAAGTCATTGAATACACAACATCAACCAAATAAGGCTGTCATTGGGCGACATGTGTCTATCATGAGCCTCCCAGGACAACTCCCACCCAACCCATTTCACTGCTATGCTTGTTGTTGCCTTTTTATTGTTTTTCTGAGCTTATGTGTTGTATCATTCTCTTCCTGTTTATCCTTGTTTTGGTGTTTGAGTTTTTGTGACTCAATACACATTTCGAATCACCTTCAATGGTGACTTCGACTTTGTGGCATTCGTGCTTCAAATTATTGGGCCCGCATATTCAGAAGCATTGCTTCCACTTACTTTTGTTCAAAGGTTTCTTTTTAGATTGTCCGGACTTGTTGTGTATTTTATCTTATGTTATAATTTGTTACTCATGTATCCAAACAATGTCACATATAAATAAATTCATTAAAAGAGACCTCACAAATATCGATCAAGGAGCCAACTAAAAAGAGCCTTTTTTTTTTTTTTAATTTTTTTAGTTGTTTTTTAAGTCATTTACACCTGGATGGACTAACTCATAGGCTAACCAAATAACCACTTCACATTATAGATGAATAAGTTCATATGAATAAAGCTCATCATTGTATTCTTGACATTGAAACGGATAAACGCAATAGTCATATTCTTTCTTATTAATAAAAGATTTATTCATTAACTTTATATATATATATATATAGAGGGAGAGAGAGGGAGAGAGATTATTAAATTGATTTAGGAAATAATATAATGAAATGTGGTTATAACAAATTGATTTAGGTAAGCCTAGATCCCGTTTTATTTATTTCCGTTTCAATAACTTAAATCATAAAACATTAAAAATTCGGGAAAAATACAATTTACCCACTAAAGTTTGACCACCTTTTTAAATTTGCCTCCAATGTTTTAAAAGTTGCAATGTGCCCAACAAAGTTTCCAAAATTCTCAATGTGACCAACCCGTTAGTAATTTGCACACAGGTTACCAATAAGCTAAGAAACATATTTCGATCCTAATTTTAATCAATACTTGATCTTAGCCTAGAGGCTGAGGAGGTACAACATAGAAACTAAGGAAATCAATTCATACTTCAAGCATCAAATTTAATATAATTGTTTTACACTCAGTTCCTTTTTACAATATTCCTTTCTGCATAATAGATCAAATGTTTGCATTCTCATAAAGTTCTTATTAGATAGATTTTGAAGAGTTCAGTCAAGAATATTCTTTCAAGGAGGCAAATTCATCCTACCATTGAGAAGCCTAAAGTTAAGAAGAGAAGAATGTGATATTATCCATAAAAATCTTCCAAAGTCTCAAATTTTGCCAAACTCTTCTGTTCCCCTTATTATCATAAAACCCATTCCCTTGATTTTGTATATATCAATCATAATGCAACACGCATTATTGCAGCATCAGCAGATAAGATAGTTACCGCTGGCGAAAGATCCCAAATTTCCAATTCATTCAAGTCATCTAATTTATACTCGTCCCAAAAAAAAAATAAAAAAGCCCTCTATATAAATTATGGGCTGATGGACAACGAGCCATTGAGAAAAATAAATAAATAAATAAAAATTAATAGATCTTACTATATCAATTCAATGTGATAAGAATATATATATGAGATGAAAATGTAGCATTATTCTATTTAAAATGTTTTCAACAACTAAGGGGTAGCCAAATTTGAATAAATATCTTAGAAAATTCGAAGGAAGGATGTATTCAGGGAATATGTGTGGAGAAATTAAAACAACATAATTATGAATAGCTTTGACCACTTGATATGGGAAAACCCCGACATACTGCTTTCCAAATTATGATCGAAAGTGGACTAATAAATAGATTAGGCGACCACTGAACTGTAAAGAGTAATTAGAAGAAGAAGAAGAAGAAGAAAGGGGAGTAATGAAGGGTGTACGGTATTGGATATGATACTTTTCATTTTAAATAGAATGAACAGTAATGATTTTATGGTCAAATTTGTATTTTGTTATTTAACTTAGTATACAATGTTAGGGGTGAATATATTATTACATCATTTAAAATTGTACCATATATATATAACAAAATAAAATTTTGATCATAAATGATTGTTCTCCGATTCAAACTCTTTTTCCGCATTGTAATTGATGTGTTTGGTAAAAGTTATTAAGTTGATTTTTTTTTTTTAATATTAGTAAGATGTGACTGATGTAATATAAAGTTAAAAGAATTTGTATGAAAAAAAAATTGTATTTTAGTTTTTTTTTTATTTGAATAGTAAAAAAAAATTATTGAAGAGATATAAAAAGTGAAATAAGTTATAACGTTTTAAAGTTTAGATTTTTAAGAAAAGTAAAAATAAGAGAAGGAAAATGTGTGTGGTTGCATATCTTTCTTATGTGGCATGATGCCTAGAGGTTAGCATTATAATAACAAATTATTTTCGACACACATAAGGAAGAATCAGTTGGGTTTTGTAATAATGATTCAGGTTCCGCCCTTCGGTTCTAAATGAGGTCTTTTGGCTTGAAAACTGATATAATATTGCTAGTTTGTTGTTTCTAATAATATTATCTATGTTGGTACTATTCTGTTGATCCTACTGTGAAATGTTGTTTTCTTTGTCTATGGCCCCCCTAATAAGAAAACTAACTTGGATTTTTGGATGGCTTGGCAAACTTTGGTTACTCTTATTTTGACCCTTGGATTTGTATTGGATATTTTAATGCTATTTCATTTTCTGAAGACAAATTGGGTGATTGGCCTTTTTACACTTTCTCGTTTAACCCATTTAATGATTTTATGAATGCATTTGGAATGGTGGATTTAGGTTTCTCAGGCAATCCTTTTACTTGGTCTTATCATAAACAGAGTTATGATTTAATTAAGGAACGTCTTGATAGGAGTATTGCAAATAGTCAGTGGATTCATTTTTTCCCTTCTTATTCCGTACCCATCTTCTTGCTCATAGTTCGGATCATAACCCTTTGTTATTGACATTTCAATTCCTTCTCCTTCTCTACCTTGGCCTTTTAGAGTTGAAGAATTTTGGACTCGTGATCTAACTTGTGGTATTGTGATTGAGGAAGCCTAGTCCTCTCTTATTTCAGGATCCCCCTCTTATTATTTGGCTAAAAAGTTTAAACTTACCAAATTAGCTATTAATTAAATATTGAACAAGCACTATTTGGGGATATTAAGACTAAATTGGATAATACTCTCTCTCTATAGATATTGATCGCAACTTCACTTGAGGCTCGTCCACTAAAAGTGCGTCGGGCCCGGAGCTCCTCAGGCCGTTCGGATTAGCCCAGCTCCAAAAGCCTAGTAAAAGGCCCATCCCCCAGCCTGGGACTCATCCTACCTCAAGCTGAAGCCATTGAGACCATGATGGATGCATCAGACTCAATCTGGAGTTTGGTGTGATGTAACTGTTGCATCAACAAATACCATTTTTTTTTTTTGTTTGTTATTAAGTTTTCAAAATAATTTTTGAAATTCGTAACTTGGATTATTCGCTTGATAAATTTGTGTGTGTGTGTCTCTGTATATAATTTTTTTAAAAAAAATATATATATATATGTGCAATAAGAGAGTTGAAGGTAATTCACTCGATTCGTAAAAAAGAAAGAAAGAAAGAAAGAAAAAAAAAATCCATACCAATAATGAGTATGTGCAAACACAATTTACTGCTGGGTTAGCCTATTATGGATATTTTATTAGAGAGACTAATAATTCTTACCAAAAAATTTAAAAGTAAAATTTTATGATTACGGTTTGGGGAGTTCCTATGCCTAACTTACTAAAATAAATAAATAAAAGAGAGAAAAAAAAAAAAAGCTCAGAATTTAATTGAAAGGAAAGCACTTTTAGGGTGCGTTGAGATTGCGATTTCGTAGGCAAAAAGTGATATTTTAAACCTAATTGCAGAAAATGAATTGTTTGAGAATTGCGTTTTTAAAAAATTGAGATTTGAAAACGTAGAAAACTGTTTTTTCAAATCGCAGGTAAGAAGGTGTTTTTTTGAAAACACAGAATTTTAAAAGCTAACCTATAATTTTGAAGATCAAACTGCGATTTTGCCAAATACTTTATTGCATTTTTTAAAAATCAGTTTATTTAAATCGCACATTTTACAATCACTATTTTTAAATTGTACTTTTTAAAATTATATATCCAAACAACCCTAATTATCCATTTGAGAAACGGGATCCGAAGTCCCCGTTGTCCTGTTTCCCAACAGGCCAATTGTGCTAAAGAAGTTATATTTCATTCGTCTCTGTCAAATAATGGAATCTTCCCCCTCAATGTATTCCTCATAATTTCCTGATCATTTCCATATATTGTTAAATGCCAGATAAATATATCATAAATCCCCACATTTTCATTTGTTTTTCCTTCACAAATACATTCATTTTCTTATTACTGATATGGATAATTGCAGCACTAGTCATTGAGATTGGCCTAAATTACAAATCACTCTCTATGATACTATAATTTACAAATTACTCCCTGAACCCGTTTTCCGTCCACCAAGTAAACAAAGTCCGTTAGTAGATTACAATACAAATGATATTTAGAGGTTGTTTTCCTATTTATATGACGTGACAAACTAACAGATTCCGTTAATTTGATGGACGAAAAACGGATTTAGAGAGTGATTCGTAATTATAGTTTACCACAAGGACCTTTCATAAACTTTTTGCACCACAAAGAGTGATTCATAATTTAGACCAACTTCAAAGATCGGTGATGCAATTATCCCTTATTATTATGACCCTATTTTACCATTCATGTTCAACCCAACACAGCCCACATTCAATTTGCTCGATTTCATGTTCTTACCTTTACACTGTACGGAGCCCAGAAGGTCCAGAACTTGCTCGTGTTTGGTAGGTTGTGCTAGTCAATCGAATTCGGACAGCTCAAAAAAGTGGCTGCCCGGCCCATATGCCCAAGAAAGCCTAGAAATGTGGGGATTTATAATAGATGGATTTCTATAAATTCCAGCAACCTAACAACAACAGTCTCAATCCCTTTTTCATCCTCAAAAACTTGTTCAATCTGGGTTACAATCAACTACCCCTTCTATGGCCTAATGATGCATAATTTGGGCTCTTAAACAATCATCATACAAGAGAATTTTTCCAAAATGGCTCTGTTCATTCACACCATTTGGACTCTTTTGTAAGGCCCAGTTTGGCAAGTTTTAGCCTTTTTATAAACCAATTTCAGATTAGGCTGGCCCAACATTTCCCATCTTAGATTTTTTTTTTTCTTTTTAAGACCCCTTCTTGTTGTTTCGTGCCAAACACATCCTATTCATACAAGATTAAAGCTGAATGTTACAATCAAACAGCTGTAATTGTGCAGATGCTCCCGTGATAAGAAATTGACAAAAGCTCCAAAACTAGGACCTTGGCGCCTTCTTGCAAGTTTCCAATAAAATGACAAAGCATATACGGCCAAAGCACTCGATATTCTATTTTATTGTATGTTTTGATGTGATGGTGTCTAAAACCATAATGTTCGATTCAGTGGCGATTCTGCGCAGTGTTAGTGAAAAATGAGCCTTTAAAAAAAATAAAAAATAACTTTCACTTAAAGTATTGAACTTTCATCATCTTTTTTAAAGAAAATACTTAAATTCAAATCATTTCAATTTAAGGTATTCATTTTTTAAAAATCTCAATAATGTCATCTTTAAGATTT